>OX359246.1:58399107-58652107 GCA_947179485.1 Allacma fusca | reverse complement strand
TATGTAGCATGTCTAATAGTTGGAGTTACCAAAGCCGGGTGATTAATGCGTTGTTTAATTTTATTGAATACATTACTCACCGAAATACCAGAATAATGATTGTGAGGCTTAATAGTCTGGTCGGCCCCGACCACCAGACCATTTAGTTTCCCAAAATGTTGGGAAGTGGAGCTGAGGCTGGGGCATCAGCCGGAAGAATGGGACCACTCGCCATCTGTTGTGGGTCCTGACTGTAGCCTGGGTTAATCCAATGCGGGTGAGGACCGTCTGACCGTTGTTGTTGCTGTCCCTGGTATTGGGATTGTTGGTTACCCTGTTGTTGAGGATGAGTACGAGGACGTTGATAATTCGGATGATTATCCGGTTGGCGGTAATTACGTTGAGGCGGAGGATTACAAGACTGCTGATAATTCTCCGGAGGCGGGTAATTCTGCGGAGGCGGGTGCTCATCAAATTGCATCAGATCCGGCGGTTGCTGATATTGCCTGGAATTGTCGTTGTAACCCAAGGAATTCCAATTCCCATTGGAAGGAGCCTGTGAATTCTGAAATTGTACATTATTATTACGGTTAGGACCTGGCGCCTGATTATCATTATGAAGAAAACGGGAATTACGCGTATCCATGTTGGACATGATGCGTGATGTGTTACCATTCACCACATCCCGCTGGAAATCCCGGCATTGCTTCCAGTGGTGATTACTGCGGTTGCAGTAATCACAAACTACCTGAGTACTAGTCCGGACTGAACTTTCGTTTGGTTGTGGAGCCTGGGAAGCAGACGTAGAGGACCGAGACCGGGTATTAGTATCCATCGGAGTGTTCCGCAAAAGTCCTCGGATGTTCTTGATGAACTCCGGGATGTTCCGGGAAAGCGTGACGGCAAAGGAGTCGATGGATGGAGGCAGCTTCCCTCTAGCCCTCTCAATGATGGCATCATCCGTCATCCGGGGATCCAGATCCAGGCATAAATGTTGCAATTCTGCAACAAAAGAATCAGCGGACATCCCTACTGTATAGCGGAAGGAATCCAGGGCTGCTTGCTTGGCTGGCTTGAGGTTCTCATGGTCGAACCTCCGGATGAGACTGGAAGAGACAAACTGCCATATTTCTTTAGCCGGTTTGCCCATCTCCTCATAGAGCCGGATCCTGGGAAATTCAGAACGGAACCACTCCTGGACAGCCTTATCGGGGGACTTCTGGAAAAATTTCCTCAAGTTAAGGACCACGGAGTCAGGGCTGACGAACATGTCCTTGGAGTAAAAATCGACATGGCGGACGAAGGCCCGGGGGTCATCGTCGCTATAGTATTGTTCGACTTCAGCCCGAAATCTATCCAGTCTTCTGTACTTCTCATCAGATGACTTGGGATTTGGTGCTCCAAGGAGATCAGCAACAGGGACGTTCATCTGTGATGGACCCAACATAGGTTGTCGAGTGAAAGGATCCGGATGTCCACTAAATTGTTGTGGTGGATCAGTGGAAGGGCTGAAGAAATCCCCGAAAGGGTCGAACGATGCCCAGTTGTTATGTGATTCCATTGTCACTAAGGTTGAATCTGAAAAAATAAATTGCTAGCACGGAAAGAAGTGTAATGTCAATAATTACGAAAACCTATAAACGGATGCTAATTATTAATCCAAAAATGTCAATTAGAATTAAATTGTAAGTTGTAAGTCTCTGTGGTATAATCAAATTCAATTTTAAATGCAATGAATGCAAAGTGAGATTTGTGTAGTTACTGTGATGATGAATTATGATAATTAGTTAAAGATGCTAAAGAAGTAGTCACACAATAGTAATTAGATAATATCAGAGGATCGACAGTCCTGGATATTATCATATGTAAAAAACGAGATATTGTGTGAATGGGAATAGCGTCCAAAATTATCGAAAATTCAAAAAATTCAAAAAATATTGAATGATATCAGTAGGAACACAACCTTGTAAAAATCAAAGTCGCAAAACGAAGATACCTAGAATCGAAGATAATTCCAACAAAAGGAATAATTATATTAGGCTTTGTTAATAGATTTTCAAAATGATGATAATTGTATTAACAATAATAATCAGTATTATTCAAAATGGACCTGAATGGAATAGCCCCAGATAAATTATCAGGAGCGTCTCAACCTTGAGGAATACAAAGGCTGACCTCGGAGGAGTTGATCTCACAATCAGCACTGATTGTATGTGGAAGGTCTCGATGCCTTATCTTGAATGGCAGAAGGAATGGACATATGACCACGCCGAGTTTTGAAATCCAATATGGAGGATCTTCAAAATTATGAATTTAAACCTCAAAAGCTCAAAAAAATACAAATGGATTAGTGACCATGCATAAATTTCATGTAATTCGTGAAAATACTTGGTACAATGCTGTGGTAAAAGCGGAAGATTAGATTTCCGAAATAAATTGGAAATTACGACGGAACGTAATTAATTAAATTCCGACAACTTGGAATGGAATGTGAGCAGGTTCGTGGATAATTGTTGTGATCACAGCGTACAGGGGCGAAGTGTATTTAGACAAAATAATTTCAAAATTTCAATTTTATTATTGAAATTCAGAATGTACTTGGATTAATTCTCAGGTATGGAATATACGTAGGGAGGATCACAGAGTATACGGAGGATATAAAAATTCAAGAGGAATGAATTTGGGAAGGGAATGAAAAACAGTAATTGTTATTTTAAATAATTGCAATTCAAAGGCTTTTCCTACGTATGGACTGTAGATAGGTAGACGGACTATACCACTGCACAGGAAGAGAGTTATAAAGGATGACTGTGTTCTTCCTAAATTTCAAAAATTGGAATTTGGAAGAATAGACTGAATTCAAAGATAAATTCCAAAGCCAGTCATATAACAGTGTGGTATATAGGGACTTGAATTATTAATAATACGTTTAGGGTAATATGAGATGGGTCACAGAAAATAGCAAAGGTCAGAATTACTTCAAAATAATGATTCACTGGTAGGTGAAAAAGTATACACTCGTACTAGGAAAAAAAAAATTAGTCGTAACAGGCTATCAGATGCAATGTCAAAATAAATTCTCAAAATGAAATTGCATTAGTAAGGTCTTTCCTACCGTATGGACACTGGAGGAAAGTACGTAGGATTCCAAAATGCAATAAGCTCATAAATTTCAAAAATTATTTTGAAGGGGCAACGTGAGACTGTAATATTTTTTCAAAAATAATAATGAAATCAAAATGAAGATTGGCCAAATAATTGCTGAGTCTGTGAGAGAAGGACAAGGGAAAAGAAATTACACTCGTGAGGTCTTTCCTCAGCACGGTCAAAAGCAATGGTCAGAGTAATTTGAGATTCAAAATTAATCCAAAAATAAATATGCCACGCTTCAAAATAAGCTGAAATTTTGAAAGTGCTGAAATTCTAAACAAAGATGGAATTGCATGAATGAGAGCAAAATTAACTCACGGGCAAAAATGCAATTTTAAGGCTTTTCCTACCAGTGGTCAAGTATAGTTTGAGAATTACCGTAGCGGACGGAATTATGTGACGAATAACGAGCGTACAGAATTTTTTCGAGGAGGGAATCAGGAAATACAAAATTTCGAACTGGATTCCAAAATTATTGGGAATGTGAGCAAAAATGAGACGTGGAAATGAGGCGTGAAGAGAAAGCTACAATTATAAGGCTTTTCTACTGTGGTGGAACACTCCGGATGAACTAAGCGTATCTTTGTTGTGAGAGGGGCAATGCGAGACCCAGCCAAGTTTTTCAAAAAAGTGCAAGAATTTCGAAAATTAAAGAACTGTGAGTAATTCTGACACCGGAATGAGATGGGTCTAAAATAAATGAAAATAAGAGGTCGTGGGTATAATGACGCTGCACTTCAATAAAATACTCAGGAAAGAAACGGCGTGGTCGCGGCGTGCCTGGCTCAAAATAATAAAGAGAACGGAAATGATTTTTTTTTGTTCAAAGTAATTCTCACTTACAAATTAAGTAATTATTCCAAAAATAATTCATACTCCAAAATAACGGATAAATTTATGGCGTTTGAGGAAATTACTCTTAAAAAAAATATTCCAAATTAATTCCGACTTCAAAATTTCACCTTACCATATAATACACTCAAAAAAATCATATTTTACCCAAAAATGAAGTGCATTGGCAAAATAGATTCAGTGACAAGGAGAGCGAAAAAAATGGATACGTTAACCTTACCTGGTGATCCAAAACGAAAATCCAAATTATTCTTAAATTAGCACACTGTTCACTTACAGTTCAGTTCAGTTCAGTTTCACTAAAAGTTTTAATTTTAGCACAAGAGTTCAATTCACAGTTGAGGAATCACTGGATTTTCCAAATATTACTATTATTTTGACAAAATGAGAAATGCTGGGAGAAAACTGCAGAGCCGGGATGAGTAGATGTGAACGGCGTGGTGAGTCCAAATCAGTACTGCTGGGCACGGAGGACGGCGTGGAAAAAGATGGCCGCCTACAGGTTGTAGCGGATGGCCACGGTGCTTCCGCTGCTAATGCTGCTGGGGCGGAACGAGACGCGTGCTCTGGAAGCAGGAGAGGTGAGCACTCGCTGGCAAGTAATGGCAGAGGGGGAAAGCCACGCACCTCCACCAAATGTCAGCTTGTGCTGAGTTAACCTATACTTATTCTAACTAAAGACTAAATTATATGCTAGAGATTTGGACTGTTTGAGTTCGTTTTAGAGACTGTGTTTATTAATTATAAGTGCGGTCCAGCTGACCGCGAGGCGGAGGAGGATTGGAACTCCCAGTTCCAACCCCCCGCATATACAAATAATATATATGGGAACCACCATATAGTGTGAGGATCTTCCCTCACACATCTTATGTTAAAGTTAATCTATACGTCAAAAATTTTTTTTGAAAAATCAGCCAGAAAAGTTTTATAAAATTGTAATCTAGAGAGGGGAGGAAGAACTTTATATTTCCTCACTAATCTCTGTAAATAATTGCACATTATGGAAAAATTAGATTGTTTACATTCTTACTTCAATAAATGAATGAAGTGTAGCTATTGTACTCTAAACTCTGAACTACTTGCGTACTTCCCTGACTCTTTGACTGCCAATAACTGCAAACTAGTAGCATTGATTTTAAATTTATGGAAATGAATTTATAGTAGTTGTGCGGCTGTACTAATAAATATTCTTATTACTGTATAATAAATATTTAATCTTCTGCTCAAATTCTTCTACCTGTGATCTGATTGTCAGATATACTCAATCGTTGCACAAATACATACATATGCTTGAAACGGATTGAATGCTTATCTTTAATGTGACAAGTTGACTGATGCTTCCCTGCTAAAGTTTAAAATGTCAAAATTTCCAAGTCATGAAAATATGTACTGCCACTGACTTCTTGTAACCATACTGCAGTACATTACACCAGTGTTGGGCACCTCGCCTATATATAGGCCCTATAAATAGGCGATGGTATAGGCGGGCTGGAAAATGCTGAAAGGATGTAGGCGAGGTTGACAAAAAATGCTAGGCATTGTATAAAAACTAGGCTAGGCTATAGGAAGGCAAATATATTACCTATAATGTAGGCTTTGCTTTCTTGTGAATGAGTATTTTGTGCTACATTTGATAAATAAATATAGCTAAGTTGTAAGTGATTAGAAATGCAAATGCAGTTATAGTTAATCATACAAGCAGCACTGCTCAAATGCACTTCAAAACTTCTACAAGGTATTACCGCAGCAAAATAGGGGAGGAAAAGGTAGGCGATCTATCAGCCTAGTTAGGCGACGGATGGGCATCCCTATAGCCCAAAAGGTAGGGTCTTTTTTCCAATATTTTATAGGCAAGGCTGAAGGATAGGCTATTCACTTGCCCATCACTGCATTACACAGTATTTACGTTTGTATGTCACGTTCGACAGCCGTGGAATTTTATTATTATTATCGTCATCAAATTCAGGGAATATTCTTTAAAGACCAGTTTACGTGTACGTGTAAAGGGGTTTTAATTCACATGCAAATTAAAAACTTTTATTCGCAGTAATACACGGTATTGTTTGATTATTGAATACAAAGCCAATATTGAATCACTGATTTTGATTAAGAATGATGATTAAAAATGGTCTTCCCACAAAAACTATAAATACGATAAACATTTCAAAATTGAATTGAATAAAAAATAAAAAAGCTTGCCACATACAAACTAATCTACTGCTAAAGTATTTTTTATGGTTGTCCAGCATCATCGAAAAGCAAAACATATCGTCACTAAGAGAGCAAAATGGCCTACGTGCGCTTGCTTTTGTACAGCACTTAGACCATTTGGTCTCTTTAGCGACGTTATAAACTTTCCCATTACTCTATAATTTTTTACAGTTATCCGTCACCATGTGGAAAGTAATGTTATACACTGTGACTTTAGTGGTGAGTTCTTTCAATAACAACGGCACGCTCACCAGCCTACGACCTCAAAATTGTTCCAGAAATCTGTCAAAAAATGATACCGGTCTACTATAATTACACACCCCTTGGTGTGACATATAGAGTCGGTGATATATGAACGTTTACGAATCACGGTAGAACAGTTGTTACAGTCAGATTCTCATCTTTGTCTATGACGTTTACGGATTTCACAATACTACAAAACAATTTGTAGACATTTTAGCCACTAAAGGTGATTTTCGAATTGTGATGCCTGACTGTTTCCGAGGGAAACCGTTCCCGTTAGATAACGACGAGTAAAAGCAATACACTAAAGTACATAAGTACATTGTTATTTTTGCCATGACTTACTTTGGCATTGTAAAAGTTTCGATTTTCATGCCTCCGGCAATAATTCTATGACCAAGAAATTGTGCCTCTCATTTCCAGCCCTACAGAAGCTCAGACATTTTTTGACCAGCAAGGTTGGGATACCCATGTTCGAAATGACACTGTGAAGGATCTTGATTACTTGAAACGACGGACAAACCAAACCAAATTTGGAATCGTCGGAATTTGCTGGGGAGGAAAAATGGCTGTAGGAGCCACAACAGATTTGCCAGATATTGGAGTTCTGGTCCATCCAGCGTCAGTAAGAACAGATGAGACCAATTTTGTAAAATCACCTATGTACCTCATGCCATCTATGGATGAGCCTGATATGGTAAATTGTCTGTTTATTACGGCTATACACACTATACAACACCTGACTGACATATAGACCTGTACCTTTAGAAATTTCCGGAAAAAATACATGTCATTACGTACGTACTTTAAAAAGTACCTGTAAATTCAGTTACTTAATTGTTAGATAAGGGTCAATCGAAATATTGTACTTGTCCCTGTCAGGTACAATCCAAAATTTCCCAAACTCGTACCTGGACTTAATACCCGAATTTGTGCCCAAATTTTGGGTACGTTTAGCGTGCACCCAAAAAGTACCCATACAGTTTGGGTACATAATTTCTGTATGCATTTTGCACCTAAACCTGGGCCCGGTACCTGGACGGTATAACCCGTCGCCGTGCGGTGCACAGGCGCTAAAGGATAGTTTTGGATAATTTTGTGTTACTGTTTAGTCGCCTAAAATATTCAAGCATTACCGACTAATCTAATTGTTGGGATGTTAACACATAAATTCCCTTCTACAAGATTTTGCGAACCAACTTGGGTAAAGAAAATTGCGGTCATCGCCGATTCAATAAAGTACGTCATGGTTTCATGGGAGCTCGTTAAAATTTCTCTGACCCAGACCAGGTTGAAGCTGTTAAGGAGGCACAATCTATCATAAACACTTTCTTTCCCAAGAAGCTGCCGAAGTAATTTCATTTTGAAACTCATTAATTTGGGGACGCTGGGATTATTTGCCACATATTCAATATTACACCAGTTTGAATGTTAATTTGTTTTAGTGTGTAATTGAATAGAATGTTGATTTAAAAAAATAAATCAAAATGACTTGAAAGTTACTTTATTAAGTACAGATAATCAATTAAAACATCGTGTGTAAATTAAATTGTCTGAATTTTATATCCTTTCTTTCTGCACAAGGGAATAGCCGAGGGCGCTCGGGTTCCTTACTAAAAACCATTGGGGAGCATTCAACAATTATGTCATCAAATTTTGGCTAATTTAGGCCCCGTACCCCCCTTAAATCATTACACGTGATTATCTAGTGCCCCCCACCCCTATAATGACATCATTCACTGATATCCTTGGTTGCACGATTTACCGCTAACATTGAAATTCAGACTGTACTAACTGCTGCTCTAAAGATATTTATAGCTTCTAACTTCAAAATTATGACTAAAAAGCAGTAAAAAATAACTACGTAAATTCCCTAAACCTACGGCATGGAGAACTTTGAAAAATATATTTCGCGCGTATGAAATTACTATTTTACTCCATGTTATTTATGAATTAAACGGCGTCAATATGTGACGTCATTATCCGCTGGACCCCTCTACCCTCTACGTCATTGTTTGTCAACATTTTTTGGGACCCCACTCCCCCTTTTAGTGGTGACGTAATATTTGAATGCTCCCTTGGTGATTACCACCGAGGTTCTAGTTGTAACTCACAAGGGAGATCACTATAGACACTGCTATGAGATTGTAGGTCGAAGCAAGAATCCACTTACTAGACGCCCATTGATTTCGGAAGAGATCGAATCACGCGATTGACCTAGAAAATTAACTGTGGTCCCGTACAAACACATGCGAGTACAGAAACTGAGAGGTAACGCTTGCGCCATGTATTGTTTTATTTGTTGCTTACACATTAAATTATCTTTCTAATTAGCCGATAGATGCACACATGCCTGACTTAAGATTAATCTTAAAAGGTTTACAAAATAAATTTGAGTGTATATTGATTACGGTTATACGTTGACAATTTAATTTATCGTTAGATCAATAAATTACTTACCATGAGCGCCAAAAAGGATTTATGTGCACTAACTTGGACAGTTTATCCACAGACATTTTAATGCTCACCGGCATGTAACACTTAGCCCCTTAGCCCCTTAGCCCCCACCACCAAAGTTATTATCACAGATGATTTTAGGGGCGAAGCGAAGTTAGAAGACCTTATTCGTGGTGACTAGTGTTCTGTCACCACCATAACTGCCGAACCAATGACGCCAGGCAACTATTTTTTTTTGTCGGAACAAATGAGGTAAAAAAGAAGCCTATTTTTTTAAAGGAGATATGGTCATCCGTATGATTTCAGGAAATTAACTGAGGTCACGTATAAACATGCAAATAAATATGTAGGCATAGATATTTATTTAAGGTGGTTGGTAAGCTTTGTGTCATATATATTTTCATTTAATTCCTTAAATTAAATTCCTCGATTTCGGCTTACGTTCCAAGAGTCACGTCTTTACCAGCCGAATATTGGCTTGCTTTGAGCGACGTTGGGGAGATGTCTGCTAACTTGGAGCAATCATTTAAAGTACACCGCGTGGGCATGGAACGCGCTTGGGTTTGAAGTTCCGTTTTGATACTCTTCTTGACACTTGACGTGACCGTGACGTTGTTGTTCTTGCTCATATAACTATCTGATTTAACGAGAGTCGATGACTTATCCACTTGGATTTGTTATTTCTAATCCAATTTCCCTGTCATCAGTTTGACGACTGTCTATAGTTTAGCCCTCTTCTGAATTGTGTCGCTTTGAAAGTTCAGAGTAAACAGGAGTCCAATTCAGAGTGCAGCGGTGCTGCTGATGATAATATCACTTGTGTTTAAATCATTGGAGAAACATTCTAGAATAACAAATATCACAACTTATTTCCGTCACAGTTATATTTCCGTACCTCAATTCTTAAACGTTATAAAAAATACTCTCTAAATTGATTCCTGGGGCCATATAGTCCATTGCTTTGATTGTAAACAAACATTTTTTCAGTACGTAGGATTTATGTATTTGATGCATTCTGTATTTTGAGCTCTTCGGTTGTCCACGTTTAGTGCTCGTGTGTTGATCTTAATTTGTTATGGTAGTAAAAATTTTTTGGAAGGACTAACGAAAATGTATGGAACTAATCTGATTTGTTGTTAAAATTTGATTTTCAGGACTCCTAATACTTAACATTTCTTCACCATGGAGGGTGTCCCAAGGGTTCCCATGATATGCTTCCCACTGAAGCGGAGTGCTGATGTCCCGGATTTTAAATCAAAGATTAAAATGGTAATAAGTGATCATAGAATGACCAAGTGATAGGAAATTGGGACTGTTGCTCGTGAATCAGTCATTTGTTGGGAAGGTTATTGAGAAACTTGCTAATCAAGGGATTCATTGTAGTTTATTAGTCAGCACTATAATGAAGATGCGGAAAGCTATAATCAAGAAATCAGCAATTTTGAGGCATTACGTGCTGGATCCATTCATGTATCCCGGGATTTCACTGGATGCGCGAATCTCAAAAAATACTTCTGCCAGCTGAACTTTCTGAAAAGTAGGTTTCCGTTTCAGGAAGGGAGTCCGATCGCAACTTCATTTTCATGGTGAGGGGTCTGGGATTTACGGAATTATTGGGACGATGGTCAATTAGTTTAAAATAAGTAATATGTGCTTAATTTATGGGCGTACATTTATTGGCTAATTTATTTGCTTAGGTATGATGCTTACTCGGATTCCGTTCATGGATGGAAGGATCTTGATTTCGAGATGGCCTGCATTTTATATAATATTGGTGCATTGCACTCCAAACTTGGCAGTAAAGACCCTCGCGTCACGGCAGACGGAATGAAGGTAGTGGTTATGTGCCAAAATTACTTTCTGTAACCCGTTTGACATTACTGTGGAATTTAATTTTCGCAGGTAATTACACAGATCGGTAAACTGGAGTTATAAATGTGTATATTTTGTTTTCTTCCAGAATTCATGTACTCACTTTCAGTGTGCTGCCTGGGCTTTTCAACATTTGAAAAATGATTACCACAAATACTTCTCTCCCGATCTGTCATCGGATGTGCTCAGTGTCTTGACCAATATCTGTTTAGCCCAAGCTCAAGAGTGTATTTTAGAAAAGAGTCTAATCGACAATCGTAAATCGGCTATAACGGCTAAAGTTTCTCTTCAAATTGTAGAGTATTATCAGCAGAGTTTGAAAACCGTGGATGTGATCTTGAAGAAGTCTTCTGGGGGCCATAGCGAAAAGTTCTTGAAAGCTGTAAAAGTAAATGCGTTTTGGAGAGAGCCTTATACTTATTATTAGTTTGGTTGCTTATGTACATGCATTTACAATATGTCTTCTAAGTGGCTAACTATGGTATCTGACTCAACAGAAATGGAGAGAATTGATTGAAACTAAAGCGCATTACTATGGTTGTTTGTCATACCTCTACCGTGGCCTTCATGCGGAAGAGCAGTCCAAATTTGGGGAGCGCATTACCTTTTTTAAAGCAGGAGCAGAAAGATTAAATGAAGCAACTAAGTGTGCAAAATCGATGGACAAGAGTGGGCCTGTTGTAAGCATGATTCAACTGGTGTAAATATCATTTAATTCCTCAAGAAATGTGCACTGTATATACTTAAAGATTTTCTGTTTTCTAAGGCTATTTTGGATACATTAAACTTCACAGCGGATGTCATTGGAACAAAATTGTCGTCTTCGGAAAAGGAAAATGAGTTTGTGTATCACGAAAAAGTGCCTGAGCTTGTTGCTGTTGAATCAGAATTTAAAGGAGTTTCATTAGTCAAAGGCATACCCTTTAAATTTGATGACGCGGAAGTATCTGGACCCGATATTTTTTCACGTTTAGTTCCGATGGAAGCCCATGAAGCTTCATCTTTGTATAGGTAAGTAAATCTGAATGCAGTTTTTCTGTAGCTTGTAGTGTATTACACATTTAAAGAGCAGAGAGGTATTGGTTATTATCAGATATTCGTTCCTACTTTTAAAACTCATTATTCGATCTCCGTCCCCAACATGAAACGACAGATAAAAGAAAAGGATGGCGCTTTAGTAGAGGATTAAGATATTTTAAACTACCATTGCACGTAAATGGATCAAGCTAGCTCCGGAAAACTGATCACCTTTTGTAGTAATGAGTTTTGAAACTTGTGTTCGATATCTTATAAGAATGAGTTTTGAAAGTGGGGCAGGTATCGCCCATGCCACAGCTATCCGTCAGTAGTTTTGATAAAACTGTTTTTTTCTTGAGTTGTACATATTTTGATACTAAATTGATTACTATCCAACTTACAATTAAATAAAATAACCAATGCGAATTTAGTGAACGTTCCAGGAAAACATTTAATTTGAAAGTTTAATTGCATCCATTGAAATATTTTCAATCGAAACAAATCGTTGAAGAATAAAACAGAAATTTGTATTCCGTAATTATTACAGATGCATGAATATATCAATTAAAGTGAATTTCAATCATAGCTTTTGTAGATCAATTTATTTCACCAGTGAACCAATGTAGAAACGAGTGCTACGCTTTCGGTAGTTAACTAGCTGTTGTAACTATTCAATAAGAAATAAATTGAAACTGGTAACTATTAATAAGTTTATTCTTCTCCCAGTAAACAGATATTTTTTGAATCAAAATGTTGCCTACAGCGTGCACGGGCTAAAACTTCCACGAAAATGTTTATTACTCCGAAATATATATGCATGCCAAAATTTTGACAAGTTTTTTTTCAAACTTGTAAAGTTTTCCTTTACAAAATCCCCCTGAAGTTCTCCGTGACTTTCAAAATAGGCTATGTTGATTCCCGTTGTATATATATACTTATGTATATACACATAATTATATATAATATGTTTTGTAATAGTAACATGGTTGAAATCATTTTGGATATTATCATTGGCCACAAAATGTAATTAAAGATACTAGGTCAGTAAATCCAGTACCAGTTGTTGTTTTTTGTTTGGTCGTTAAGTACTACGTCTGTTCTTATGTTACTTTTCTACATTTGTACATAGTGTTTTATTTAATCTTTCAGTGAAGAGAAGGCTAAAGTTTTGCGACTCTACTCATCCAAAATTGAAGAAAAGAATGAAGCTCTAGATCGGTTTTTGTTAGCCATGCAACTAGATCAGTTGGACATCCATGCAGAAGAGAATCGAGTTCCCCAGGTATGTGTGTAAATGCAGTTGTTATAACTGTGCTTATTTATCACAATTGAAACATCTTTGGTTTATTATGTCATTGTGGCAGGAACTTGTTGACTGTTGCGCTGCCTTAAGTGTAAATCCAGAAGCAGTGAAAAAATTAGCTGCTTTGATGTCAAAATTGTCCGGGATGTTTCATGACGTTGAACACAATCTCAATGAAATAGATGGCTTACTAAAGGTGAGACACTGAGCATTAAGCTCACATTCACACTTTGTATATAGATACATCAGTGGACGCAACCAATCTACTTTTATTTGACTTGTATCACATGGATTACTTCAATGGGTTCTTTAGGTTGAAAATGAACAAGAAAAGGAATATCAAGAAATAGTAGGGAAAAGACCACCTAATAACCTCATGACAGAATTATCACGAGAAGTTAAGAAATATCAACATGCTCATACCGTAGCATCAGAGTCGAATCAAACATTGCATGAAGCCATGAGAGTTCACGTTGTAAATTTGCAAGTACTAATGAAGCCATTCCCTGAGGTGTTGAAAAGTATTCCCTCCATATCTGACATAGGTAAGTTTTGTCAACCAACATTTATTTTGCTTTACAGTATTATAACGGAAGCTATTAGGCTTAATCTTGTTTACTTCAGTTGATTGTTTGTCACAAAATAAACTATTAATTTTTTTGCAACTATGTATTAGCTATCAGTAGATTATATGAATATGAATCCGTTTGTATAATGGGTATACTGTATACTGTGTGTGACAGAGGAGAAAGACGAGGCTGCTATAACTGAAATGAAAAGACTGAGGTCCAAAGTTGAAGAAATGAAGGCTCAGCGGGAGATGCTGGCAAATCAGCTTCGCGAATCTATACTGAATGACGACATTACAAAAACCTTAGTTGTGAAGCAGGATCAAGACCGTGACACTTTCTTCCAAGAAGAACTTAAGAAGCATGAGAAAATTGTAATAACTTTTATTAACTTTACCATTGCATTCTAATCGATCATCACGGGATTATTGATTAGGAATTTTATTATAACAGACGCAAGTGTTGGATCAAAACATGATTGCGCAAGACAATATACTTCGAGCCGTAACGGAGGCTAATGCTGCATACGCAACTACTCGGAAAGCTACTGAGGAGATGATTAGGAAAAGAAACCAAGTTATTCAAACTCTATTGGGATCCTACGACGCCTACAATGAACTCTTAATCAAGTGTACTCAAGGGGTTGAGTTTTATACAAAACTTGACTCCAATGTTGCCAAACTTCTTCAGCGGGTACGTAGTGCGTGCAAAGTTCAAGAGGAAGAACGGAATGAGAGAACAAACTCTATTCTGAAAAAAACGCAGAATGTTCCTGTACCCGAAACTACTAGTTTTTCGTATCATGGAAAACATGGTGTGAATACTTCCCTCGGAAATACTGCGATGTATTCCAACTATTCATCCGATCCAATGTCTGCAAGGAATGAATCTTTGGACAATACTGCTATCCAACAGCAATATGAGAAAAACTTGGCACTACAACAGCAGTATGAAAAGAATCTTGCTTTGCAGCAGGAATATGAAAACCTGACGAAATTACAACAGCAGCTGAGCAAGGACAGTTCTCTAAACTACCCGTCTAATTACAGCAATTCACAGCAGTACCCACCCCGAGATACAAACGCTGGTCAAAACTTCACAGGGCAGCCGACAGGCCCTGCCCAGTATATGATGGGTTCGGCAGCCGCACCTTACTACGGGTCAGCCATGTCCGCAGTTTCTCCTGCTGCTCAGCAATACAGTCAGGACGTGTCAGCTAGAGCTTACCCTAATGTCTCATCAACAGGCCAACAATATGTGCCAAACAGCAGCGCGTCAAACAGTGCTTATGTCACCAACCCAACTAACACCCAGCCCCATTTGTCAAATGCATTGCCGCCACCATCAACCTTTGTGACTAATTCCACGAACATGCATGTTTATAATCCATCTGTGTCCTCCGCATCTGAACCAGTATCAAATGTTCCATCAGCCCCTCAACATTATTCAGCTCCTCAGTACCCACCGACAACAGCTGATTCAGCTTTACAAAATCAGTACAACCAGTACAGTTATAATCCACTGTTACAGCAGTACTCTCAACAATATGCGCAGAATACACCGAGTGTACAACAGCAACAATACGGATCTTACCCGTTTCTAAATCAGCAATGCACCACGGATTCTCAGATCTCCTACGGGCAGCCTGTAGTCAACCAATATGGAAATAATTTATCAAATATGGCTCAGTATGTACAATATCCAACGTCAAGTACTCCAGCTGAGCAGGCAGTGTCGGCCATGCAGCAGTCATCACAGCATTATGGAGCTCACCACGATGTAATTCCCCAGCAGCAGCAACCTACGTATGCTCAGTCAAAACTTCCGGAGAGTGGGAATATGTATGTGACTAACACAGCTTACTCTAACCAATCTGGAACGAACATGGAGTGGAATAATTACTCGTCTACCGTTAATTCCACAAGTTATCCTACTAACTACGCTTACGGCAGGAATGATAACAGTTACACCAACTACTACAACCAGGCTAGTAATTCTACATCGAACTACCAAACGCCTTACGTTCAACAGCAGAATAATCAGTCCCAACAGCAACAATATCAGCAGGTTAATTATTCGGCTCCGGAGAACGTCCTTGCAAAACAGCAGAATATGAATCACCCAGCAAATGATGGAAGCGTTGTCAATCAAAACATTCATACAGGCCCAGCGGCAGAACCAGTTCCTACGCCTCCGGCGCCAACGGTAAATAATGCCAAGATCAATCCTGGAGTCACTAGCAATGTTGACCTGCTCTCCGGAGTGGATTTGTCTTTACCTCAACCCCCTCTTCAGCCCCTTACCACCAATTTTGCTCAGTTAGACCACACAGTAACTGAAAGAGCCAACGAGACAACCACCCAACCTCTACGGGAATCAAGTATTCCTTCGCCCCCAGCTGATGCTGCTAGCGATCATTTGGTACTAAATTAGTGTATTATCACAACTCTAATATTACGTACCTTTTACCTTTTAAGCCTCTATGAAAATTCAATTTTAAAAATTATTCTCCCTCCAACGCTCTGTTTTAATTCGTAAAAGTTAGGACAACAGTGAGAATGAAAAATTCTTGGAAACCTATCCCTAATGACTATTTTGTTAATGTGTGAACTACGCAGACCGAGAATCAACTACAAAATTTACAACTCAAGAAAGCAAGTGAAAATCGCAAATCCGTTGTGGATTATTTATCAGACCCAAGTGCATTAGAGAAGTTTATGAAAGATGTTGAAAACCTCCAGCACACCTTTGAAGGATTCTATAAGAAAAGTTTAAACGGACCGACCAACATAGACATGAAGTGGAAAGAGGTTCTGGACATTCAGGTTAGTGTAACTATTCAATGTTTTATCACCAATAGAACTTATAATTGATCTATCGTTTTGCTTCGCCATATTTTAGAAAGTATTAAGACAGCTTGCTACTTTTAGTAATAATTTTATTTCTTTTCGTACACTCAGAGTAAAATTGGAGGCAAATGAATGTCTTGAAAGGATGTATTAGTGCGTTGAATAAGTTTTTCAGTGAATCAGAGGATTAGGATATTTACTAATGTTTATCTACGTAAATAGGGGATGTAGGATTACCAACAATTGCAGTCAAAATGAACCCTGAGCTCTTACGTTATATGCTAGGGTTCAAAAATATAATTCAAATACTTTTATTTTAATAAAATAGGACATAGTTGTTGTACGTATCATATGCTGAAGTTTGCGCTATTTTCATTCGGGAAAAAATCTGTAATTTATCTGTTATTAAATTAATACTTGGGAAAGACTGAAAACCTGAGAGGTGATGCAACAAGTTTAGGAATTTCTCAATTTCTGTTTTCCGACCTGTTCGAAGTTTTGCTAACGCTTATGAATTAACAAGTGGTGTGTATTCGGAGATGACTTAATAATTATAGCTAAATCTTTATTTTATTCAGAACGCTGCGAGCATTAAGATGAACATCTCAGTTGCTCGGTGCTATCCTATGAAGAACCGTTACCCGGACATTCTTCCTCATGATCAGACCAGAGTACCTCTTCCGTGCACCAAAGATGACTACATTAATGCATCCTTTGTTCGTGATATCTCACCTTCGTCCATCCCTTTTATAGCGACGCAAGCACCCTTACCTGTTACGTATTCGGATTTCTGGCACATGGTGTGGCATCATTATGTCGAGTTAATAGTTTGCCTTTCAAGTGATACCGATGTACGTCATTATAATCATTCTGTAAACTAGCTCAAATATATCAACTAATTAATGTGGTCAATGGTTTTCTATTGTCCTGTTATTGACAGTAAATTTGCAAGACACGATTGAGAAACTATATGATTATTTTGTTGCAGCTTAAAGATCACATTTACTGGCCTTTGGAACGAGGGAAAGACGTTAGTTTTGGTCCTTTGAACATTTCTCTTCAGTCAAAGAATGCGAAGCCAACGTATGTAGAGAGAATTTTCTGCGTCACACACAGAGATTTGAAACAAACGAGAGTAACTGTTCATCTACAGTATAAGGGCTGGTCTGGAACGTAAGTGACTCCACTGACAATGTTAAGGCTATTTCATACATTGAATCCGACTTGTTCTTTCATTATGCTTGTTCCGATTATAGTACTTTTCCAGACAGCCCAGGTCCATTCCTTAATTTCATAAACGACGTGCATAGTTTCTTCCTGCAGCAGCGATCTTTAACTCGACCAATTGTCACTCATTGCATGGCAGGCGTGGGGAAAACTGGAGTTTTTATTATACTTTCATCGGCTATTCGCGAGATCCAAAATGGAAAAAGTTTTCCAGATCTCACATCGGTAAGTATTGTACAATAAATCGTTTGTCTATGCGTGTGCCTGAGCAGGGGGCTTTTTTACCTTCAGATATGCAATTTAAATGAAATGAGCGTAATTATGTTTTCCTCCAAACCAACAATATTAGTATCATTTATCCTGTATTAAGCACACACTTTAGCTCGAGGAAGAGCTTGTACACATCGTCACGTATTTATCTATCATTTATATCATGCGTTTGATTACATCAACCAGTAAACTGCAAACTAGCAGTTAGAAATAATTACTTCAAATGTTAGAACAATGAATCATTAGTTGTATCGTTGTATGCTTGTGTTCTCTGAAAAAAATATTTGATCAAGTCCGGTGTTGCAAATTGTTTGCCCTCTTAGTTCTGAGCCTGTGAAATTTCTAACCCGACATGTTGTAGTAAAATCTTCATTTTACAGTGTGCAGGAATATCAAGTCAACAGCGAAAAGGAATCATAAACGATAAAGAATACTTGAGATTCGCCTATCAATGTCTGCTGTATTATTGTCAAGATTTGTTGATGAAGCGTAAGTGTATTCTTTTGTGTAAATTACTATATATATAAGCTAAGATTTTATTATTATGTTATTATATTCACAATGCAAGCACCCTGGTGCTGTAATTAGTGACATGGGCTTACAGTCAATAATACCGATACCCCAAAATAATTTTCGTGTATTTATTAAAATGATTTAGGGGGAATACTGTCCGCCCGATCAACTTTTGATGAAAAGCCAAAGTCTTCTCACACCAGACATCCGTCACAAGATTTTTTGACGGAAGCAATAAAGCAAATTGTGACGACGGACAGTGGTCGAGATGAAAGTGAGGTAGACAAGGATGCGATTTGCACATCTTTGCCATGTACGCCGAATCATCGTAATAAGAATGAACAAGAAATGATTCCCTCTCCCCGTGCCAGAATTTATTCCGATGTTCCAGCATCCCTGATGGATGTAGAAGTGTCCACATTCCACAGATTCAGTCCCATAGATAACAGCATTGACCCGAAGAGGAGTAATTTCGAAAGCAGAAAAGGTGCTCTGACGAAACAGCCTGACATTACGACTGATCCATTGAATACTTTAGATCCACTTTGGACAATGAAAAAATAGCTGAAGGAAAGGACCACCATACATTTTTATCCACATTTAAATATAATGTTACGGTTGAAGTAGTTTTCATTGAAAATAATCTCCCCGAAGTTTCTAAACGTCGACAGCAGAGATAATACTTCGCAGTGAAAATTAGAAGTTCATTTTATTCTTTAATTATCCTGTTGCCATACCCCATGTATCCATACGTTTAGTTGATTATCACTATCAGCTTCTGAATACTTATTGCATATTGTGTAATTCGTTAATCGCATTTTCTTCGAATTAGAATTACTTTTGGCCATCAGCCAAGGGGCACTTTAAATACCTGTATAGCTTGTGACTTTATTACAGTAAACGATTGAATTTCTATTGACTAATATGCTGCCTGTTTCTGTGTACTTATTTTGATGGCTTCATCGTCGAATCTTAAATCATGAATGTAATCATTTCATTTTTATTTGTCCAATCCTCCAGAAATAAAATTTGTGAAAATTAAAGCAACCAATGTACTTATAATAAAGGAAACTGTAGTTTATGTGGTGATAAAAACCCAAGAAGTTCTCACTGCATGTGACAATTTGACAATTAGGTCTAAAATTCAGCCATTTTCAAAGTAAATTTGTTTTCTTGATTTTAAAGGAGGGTTAAGCTGACCTCCGTCAAAAATTCGTGTCAACAATGGAATGGTCAAAACCGTGAAGCAAATTTGGATTATGAACTTTATAATTCTGGAATAAGTTATTTTCACCCCATTCACTATTCATAATTTAGCATCACATTTCTGACTCCTGCAGCCGCAATTTATTCTAGACTTGGGCTGAACAAATAATCGGATTGAATTCATATAAGTCCACCATTTTAAAATATTTTAAATTTTTAAAACACTCAGATATATTACGACAAAATGGCGGCATCATAAATTCTTCTCCCTCTTCAGCTAACTGTTTCAGTAGTGAGGCTGAGTGTTGCTTTAAAACTTGATTCCTATTGGCGGTAATGACAAAATACGTCTCAACTTTAGATCAAATATAAAGCAATTTGAAAAGTCCATGATTTTCCTACAATACGTGTCTGGAAATAAATTGTTGAAATAATTTAATGCAAAGTGTAATTTTTTAAATCTTTAACATCCAACGCTTGACGGTTTCGACTTTCTCATATATTGAACTAGGTGATTGCAATTATTTTAAAAAATCTGGAATATATTTTGCTTAAAAACGATGAAAACACAGGTTTTGGATCATTGTCCTTGATAAAAGGCCTCGTGGAGATACAATGTTTTTGTTACCCTTATTGATACGTCATATCGTGACTTTTGACTTTAGTCCCATCTTTCTTCCTGTAATCCACGTAATTGGAATTGCTGTATCATGAAATATCTGAAGGTTTAAAAATAAAATCTAGTTTGAAACACGGGACCTGTTTTTTACATGGATTCAGCCCATTATTTATTATTTGTTTAACCCAAGTCAAAAACAATTGCTGAATACTGAACTGATGTTAAATTATGAATTGTGTGAAAATAAAACGATATGTTAGTATGAAAAATTAAATTAACGAATATTGTACTACTTCAAATTGCCTGAAATTACATTTATTTATTTAAATTAGCTTGACTTTATTTACTTATGATTGCTATAAAATAATATAAGCATTGACTGAATTATTGCGAATGGTTTCGCTGCAAAAGAGGGACGCCGACACTAGGACAGTTGAACAAAATTATCTTATGATCAGTACAGTTTGCTCGGGCCATAAAGAATACAAATGTCGAAAAGACATAAGGAAAGTGCACTTATTTATTTTACTACTCACGCATATCAATCAAATTCTTTTATTGCCTGTATTTTGAGATGGCTCTCACAACCATGAAGCCATGGTGTATTGAAGATACGCATGCAGCCGCCATGTCATTGATTGAGACAGTGTAATACAGTTTAATTATACTATAGTAGCTCGACGGTTCTGTATTTTAGGTAAGCAAACGAATTTCGAAGTGGATTACTAGTCGTTCTATTTAAAATATGAGGTGAGAATATCCGTATCGTGATGGAGCCGTCTTACTGAAGTTCTTCTGAGGACGGATTTTGTGGAGAGCCATTACTCCGGGTCGAATAATGGGAGCTCCTGCCACCTCTGCGTTCACGTCCTCTAACGCCCCTACGAGCAACCTTCGAGGCAGGTTGACTACGAGGAACGTTCCCAGGAACGGACTTCCGGGCAACCGGAAGCGTTCGGGCCAAAAGTGACCTTGCGACAATGCGCTCCTGTATACCTGGATTTGTACTCAAGTTTTGCTGAGTGTGCTATATATATGAAAAACAAAAAATCTACCTGTAACTAATCAGTTGCAGGTGAAGATTGTGAGAATGATTTGTATATTATTGTACACACAAAACTGTATCAAGATGGGAAAACTCTGTTTTCAGTTTAACTTACTGCGTCAGTTCTGTCTGCCCCAGTGAAAGCTGTTGCTGATCCTAGCAGCAAAATGGAGTAATCCAGCAACTATCAACAGAATATGCAATTTAATAGGTATTAAGGGTCAAAGTAAGAAAATATGAAGGAAATAAAAAAAACGAAAATTATTATTACCCTCATTTCAGATTGTCAGTTTCTACTGGAAAAAAATAATTATTAGGTTTA
Organism: Allacma fusca; assembly: GCA_947179485.1. Classification (NCBI taxonomy): domain Eukaryota; kingdom Metazoa; phylum Arthropoda; class Collembola; order Symphypleona; family Sminthuridae; genus Allacma; species Allacma fusca. Next base: position 58,630,403 of record OX359246.1, on the reverse strand, counting down.
GACAAAATGAACTTGCAAGGCTTGGAATTAACTTCTGGGATGCAATGCTTCGAAGTTAGGTAATCCGGTATTTAAATAGGTCACAAAATTTGTGGGGGACTCTAATGAGGCAATTAAATACTGGCGAGTTTTATCGCAAGACTTGATATTTTGTTATTGGTTGGCAGTACAAGTGATGATGTGAAAGAATAATTTTAAATTCAAATATATTTGCAGATAAATGATAAAGATGGTTTCAACAATCGTTGTGCATACTGTAAGTAAAAGAAGACTACAATTAGTATTCAAATCATATTATTCATTTAAATTGAAATCACTCATCTTTTAGTTACTATTATAAAATACGAGTGTTTGTGTTCATGTGTGCGTCCGTCCGTCACCCTAATTTTATGATTTTGATAGGCAGAGCTTTTTGCGCTACAGATAGGAAGATCGGTATGATACATTCAATGAAGAATTTTTCGAAAACTGGACTTGTCTGCGGAATCTGAATCAGCAAGGCTGTGAGAGTCATCCCAAAATACAGGTAATGAATGAAGATTGATACGTGGTAAGAGAACACAGTAAATGGATGACAACCAAAAAGTTCGCCTTGCATCACAAGATATTGCGCAGTATTAAATATAACGAATCGTTTAGCATTAATATCACATAAATAATTATTATTACCTACCTAAATTTCCTGTTGTAATCAGTTTTCCAAAACTATTCTTGAGGTAAATATCCAGAAATCATATCCGGATTGTAATGAATCCCCTAGTCCTGAGATAACTATCAATTATTTAATTGCCTCATTAGGACATCGTTAAGATTTGGAACAACTGTGCGCTCCTATTTAAATTGAGTGTTTGATTATAACTTGAAAACAATAAAATTGCATCCCGGAAGACAAAAGCTCAATAATTGGAAGTAGAATTCTCCTGGGACTGTAATTGCTTAGAGTCTGTTCTGCACCGCCATATTCTAGAAGACATTTTAAAATGAGGGTAAAAACAATTTAAAATATTTATAGTAAAACGCATCCATATTTATTTTCTTTCTCACAGTTTATTCTACTACAAACTGATTTTTCTCCTAGTTGCTGGATTACTCTGTTTTACTGCTAGGCTCAACAGCAGCTTTTGCTTGTGCTGATAACACAAGCCCAGTAAGTTATTTTTTTGAGAGGAGAGTTATTCCACCAAGAAACAAAATTTTGACATTAACTAAAATATAGAAATTACCTTTTGAAACTTAAAGAAAGTTCGGAAGCAATTGCTATCATACTTCATTTATGATTTGCCAAATGTATAGAACACGAGGAACTTGCAAAAAGTGGGTATAATTCAGGAGGGTCAGGGTGTAAATCCACCCTTGCCACGAATGGTACGTGCCCGCACAAAGCAAACTGCCCGTAAAGGCTCTGGACTCTCAAAACTTCATAAGCAGCTTGCTACGAAATCAGCTAGAGCTAGAAGTGCTCCGGACGCTGGAGAAGTGAAGGTTCCTCACTGGACCAGAAGCCACGGCTCTCCTAATCCATCAGCAGAGAATCGCTAGGAAGGAAATTGTTGCAACCAGTATGTTATAATTTCCCTTAAAAGACCACGTAATCCGTTCATTTTTTTCTCCTTTTCAAAACTTAACAACATATGTATGTACATATGTGCATACGACGATTACATACACAACTAATGTATCATAAATCCTAATCAATCGTTCACTGTTTCACGTAGTTACAAGCCTTGACTTATTCGCTGTCCCAAACTACAGGCAAAAGGAAAATTTTATTTGAAATTTGTTTGAAGAGAATAAATAAAAAAAAATGTAATGACAAAAGCCAGTCAAAACGACACAGATTGGGACCCGTGCAAGTCTTCATGATGATGCTCATAATTTCCCAGTTTTGTTAGATAGGTAAAGTATGTTTGCTATTTAAAATAGACTTGTTCGTACTGGAGAAATATTAAATACAGGTAAGTTAATAACACATGAGTGAAAAAAACGTTAAATTGAAAGAATGCATGGTACTCTTTACTTTCGAAAATATCAAATATTGTCAAAATTTTCTGGATACAAATTCACAGGGAAACTAGGCTTTAGGAATGCATCAGTACTTCAAAACAATTACATTTAAATAATTTACACTAAGACAATCGAGAGTAATAATACATTAGTATTATAATCATGAGGGCCGACAAATTCATATAAAATTTGTGACAGTTTGAGCAACACTAGATATTGCATAATTATTTTTTCGAAAGGGTCACGTAATAATTTTAAATTTGAACAGAAATAATTAGAAAGTGTTTCTAAATTGAGGGAAATTATTTGTATAGAGTGATATAAAATATAAGGATTAGTTGTTCCACAATACTAAAATTTTCCTGAAAACTACTTAAATGGAACATTAAAGAAAAGTATTTTTACTCCACGGATAATAAAGTTTTACATTTGAACAGGAATAGTGAAACATTGATTCTTTAGACAGTATTTCAGCTTGAAATAGTAGTTTCTTCTTGGACAATTTCTGTGGTTGAATCAGGCTCGTCGGAAATTTTTGAGGTACTGCTTTCCACTTGTTGGGGCTTATCATCTGTTTTAAGCGTCACCTTTGGCACTGATTTTGTAGTAGCCTGATTATTAGCCCCTGTGTTCGAGCTAGTGTTCAATGATTGAGCAGCAGGTTCATCTGATTTCAATGCTAAAGTTAAAAAAAATATCAGTTTTGAATTTAGTACACTTTCACTCGAGTTTAAATTTTGAATATTCATTTTGAGTAAATGGATTTAACTTTTTGCATGTCACTTACTTGTTGTCAATTTTCCAGCCAACAATTCAGTAACGGACTTTATGCCGGAACTTTCGGTAGTAACTTCTGTTGAATTCACGGTTTCATTCAATTGGTCATTGGCTATGGCATTGACTCCTACCTTCCCTACTACCTTATTGTATTCAGAAGTTAAGTTAGCAAGTTCCTGCTTTATGGTTTTCACATTATTGCTCAAATCTCCTGCTGGGTTACCCCCGAGACGTGTTTCTGTAGCTATTTACATTCAAATCAGGATTAAACGATTAAAATAAAAATCTTAGACGCTGCGAATGCGCTCCTTCAACGCATCTTCTCAAAAATTATATAAGGGCACAAAAAATACCATCTAAATATGTACATGCAAGTTGAGTTTAGGATATCTAATAATTACAGTTCTCCATTTTCAGAATTAAAGCTCTAAAATTTCCATGATTTTTTAAAAATATTGTATTTGTTACCTGGACTCAGTTCGCCTGCAGGTTTTTCATCCACGTGGCCAACTTTGGTCTCCAGACTGGATAACCTTGTCTTTAGGCTGATCAGGGATGAGTTTATGGATTGAATTACCTCATTGATACCCTCAGATGAGTTTTGGTCTGGCTTGTTCAATTCGCCTTTATTAAAAAATAGAATCCTTTATTTTAAAACTGATTTAATTAAAAATATTTTGTTCTTTCATAAATAAAGGATTAAACTCAGGACTATTACTTTTTAAAGCTTCCTTCAGTACTTCATCCCCAAAGACGATGCTACTGCTAAAAGCAATAACAATAGCTACAAGGAAAAGAGATTGCATGCTGACTTCTTAGAATTTAACTACAAAACTATGGAATGAACAAGGTGTCTATTCTGGGGCCCAAAACTATACTGGAGTTTGATTTTGGCCTCTTGTGCCTTATATGACCAACAGCAAAATTCCACGCTAGTAAATATCTATCCTCATGCAAGCATAAGTGGATAATAAGATCAAAGTGCATCATTTGGGGAAAAACTTGTTTTTAATGTTGTAATTCTGTCAGTATTTTTAATTTCTTAGACATTAGATGAAGGACTTTTCCGCACTAAAAGTCTTCATTAGCTGCTATACTGTTGGTAGATTTGGCAGTGTGTCTTAAAACTTGTACACACGAAAGTCAATACATCTTATTATGTAATATGCCTAACTGCCTAGCGTGTCTAAATTGTTTTTATCCAAGGGGCTTGATGACATTATGTTATATAGATATATATTCCAGTTATATAAAAATGAATTCTAAGAAAAGAAAACATGAAAAGACAATCTTCCAGTTGGTGAACTAATTTAGTCACTTTTTTTAATCTGTCATGTGCGGATTTGACATGGTGAGTAGCTTCAATTATTGAATATACGTCCATACAATATTTTAGAAAGATTGGGTATCCCATATTCTAGGTTAGACATTCTAAATTGAATATGGTAATCAAATGCATATGGTCTAGTACTGTCATCGTTCTCGTACTCAAACTTCTGACCAACGACAACAGTTTGGGGTTGTGGTTCTAGAACCATTCCACGTTTCCTTTTCTCTATGAATGCCTTCACTTGAGAAAGTATTTCCATCCATTTATCCCGGGCTGATGGACTTGAGGGGTAAATGTTGTAAACTTCGTCGGAGGGTCCTCCAAAATGTGGAGGGATTGCATATCCAAGCACATCCCCAGGTTTTTTATCTGGAGATGTAAGAACACCATTTCCGTCCGTGTTGTTCGTATTGTTGGGATAAAATTCAATCCAGGTGGAAAGGTACTCTAGACGGTCATGTTTCCCCAAGTGGTAATTTGTAGACACTGGACCATTCTCAGGTGACACTTTTGTAGTCCCACGGACCCTACGTAAGCTCGAGAACTCATTTAGGTCAGGGATATAGGTGTTCAAATCCGAGGAATTCTTAATAATTCTTCCCTTTTTGCAGTCGAACAGAAACTCATGTCGGAGGCAGGGTCCGATTGATTCAACCTTAGCTAATTTGGATTTGGGTAGTTTTAGTGAGTCTCCACTTCCTGGGTATATTGCGAGGGACCAGCCTCTGCACCAGCCTCCGTCAAAAAGTCGGACACACTTTCCAAACGTATCAACGGACCTCAATGGTTTTAAGTTTAAATGATGACAACCCCCTTCGAATTCCGCTGCTGTGAAATTGTACTCTTCAAAATCCCCTGTGAGCAAACACATCAAATCAAGTACAAATTAACTGCAACTCTACAAAGTATAGATAAGCAACTGATAACTCAATATTGTAATTCTGCCTCTAGGTATTAACAGATTCAAGAAATACACAGTAGATAATTGAGTACTAGGTCATTGAATTACTACAAAATACCTGTGTGATTTTCCCCGGTGTATAGCCTTGCCTTGGGATAGGTCACCAAATCTAGAATACAAATGTTTTGCAAACTACATGATTATGTATGCACAACAATATTTAATTGAAATTCAAATGTGTTCCAAAATGAAATCTTACTTTCAATCAAACGATCCCCATCTTCCTCTGTCAAGGGGAACTTGTCTACGGTACTGCTTCCATTTGAACGTAACAGATAACTTACATCAACTATGGCTGTTACATTCCCCTCGTCTTCATTCATTAATCGGGGGCTTGCCCCAATCATGTGATGGAGATGTTGATAATCTTTTGACAATGCTGCAATTTTCCCTCGAAGAATTACTTGGTTGGTTTCCAGCCTCTGGAATTTTTGTTCAAAACCTAGAATAAAATTGTTAAAACTTTATTGTTATACATATTATCAATATTTATGTACGTATCGTTGGTAAGCATCCAGAATGATCTACATGCTATACAACAAGAGGACATGTAGATTATTTTGCCTCTTTATCGACGATGTGTCGATACGCATTTATTTTGTACATCGACACTGCCATGCTCAAAAAAGAATGTCCTTGGAGACTAATCAATTAAATATGGTAGTTGTTTTGCGAAACTGATTTTTTTTTTGCAGAAATATTATCTTTGGACCTACTCAGTGGATCAACAGGGCTGCTTCTGTTGACTCCGAATTTTCCAATAACTTGAGATTCCAGGCGTGTGATTCTCGAGGTTATGCCAGCAAGAGTTGAATTGATGGCTTGAAGCTTGTAAAGGATATTTTCCGAAGTGGGGTCAACAGCTGGAGTCTTCTTTACAGTGTCTAAATTTAAACGAGTGGTCTTATCAGCACAAATTCTGAGTTGTTATAAATTTTAGGCTATCGCTATAAGGGATCCTCATAATAAGGGACTTTCTCGCTTACTGGGGCAGAAATATTTCCAGGCATTCCCGTTTGCCATAATGCATGGTTAGTAAATCAAGCAGAATATTTTTATTGATACTATTTTTAGAATGATATTTTTGACCTCTGTAACCAGAATCTTACTATTATCGGAAGTAATTGTTGTATTTTCTCTTTCTGTGGCTGTATTATTGGGTGTATTCTCTCCAAAGGTGTTCTTGGAAAGTGCAAAAACAGCCACTAAAACTAATAGCATTAGATTGAACTTCCCCATTTTGAAACAGAAAATGGAACGTATACTAAGCAGTAACTATAGTAACATAAGATATTTCAACTGCTCCGTATAATTAGTAAATAGGACTTCAGTCCAGAATCAACTAATACCGAATGAGCTGGAGATCATTGTTTTCTCACAACTCAACCTATAGCCTTGAAATTCAATTTATTAAGCTGTCTTGTAGCCTGCATAATAATGTAATAATGAGGCTAAGCTGCTTTGGCAAAGTATTTTTATGGATTTGAGAGTGACGAAACATGTTTGCCACAAATGATTGTATAATGACTTAATAATTTTTCATAAATACCTACAGCCCTCATAAGCTTTTTCCTGATTTTTCGCAACATCAGAGCTAAACCCCAACCCTACATACATACATATAATTACACACAATATCATCTCACTGAAGACGATAGAAACGTATCATATAATTACATATCCCCGTCGTCAATTTAAAATACTAACCTGTACTGGACAGTATAAGCATCACTTGAAAGCTGTATGTTCCATCTATACACTTTATAATTTGTATAAGAGGACTCCGTCCAGAACAGAATAATACCGAATAAGTTGGAGATCATCCGGCTTATTCCGACTTCTCATAACTCATTTACTTCTAGTAATGCCCATTTACTAAGATACATTTACTATTATATGTAGCTTATAATTTGATGCTGAACAGGGATGCTAGTGGTTAAAGGTCCGTTCCATTTCTACAAATAATAATAATTTGGACGAACAAATGGAGCAGACCAGGTTTAATTCTCCTATTTTCGGGACCAGACCAGAGGAACATATGGTCCTAAAATTATGCAAATGAGAGAAAATAAGGAAATCCTTTGGAAAATCTATCGAAATGAATCTTTTGATGGCAGCAAATAATTCACTGAATAAAATAGGCGATAATTCCATTTGAATTATTAAGGTTTTTTGGACCATGGTATGCGGTCCGGCCTATGGTCCGATACACTGGACCAGACCAATAGTCTGGTCCGAAAGCTTTAGACCGGACCAGTTTCAAAAAATCTGGACTAGACCATTGACATCCCTATCTGAGACTGAACTGCTAAGCACTTTTGTGGATTTGAGAATGGACATAGAAGCTACAATGAGATAACATACACGTTTATTGGCACTTGACACAGAGCCAGTAGACTGGTTTTTGAACATTGACTCGCTTAAGCCAAAGTGCCTGTCTGGAAAAATAATGACTATTTATCTGAAGCTAACTACTGATCACCCCTTTCACATAACATTACATTTATTTCACATTGATGACCCGAAATCCAGCCCTTATTTCACAGAAAGATGCTAGGTACAATATCTTCAATACAATGTTTTAAAGCAAAAGGGTTCTCTAATAATTGTAATCGCTCCCATAGCGGCACTCTAAAGATTCTCATTTTCATCGACCATGTTCCCTGATTTGGTTGTCGACTCTCGGAAGCTTAATTTGTAAATCATTCAGAAATTAAATGTTATTACGGTGGGAAATATTTGGTATGTTACATTTTTGCGAAATTCTGTAGCTAGTGACAAGAGCCTAGATATTACCATTTTTGTTGAATGTTATCAACAAGAATGAAATAAGTTGCTCTCTCCTGTGTTATGTACCCTGATACCTTATTTGGTTACCCTGGACTCAAAATCCTCCTCTCTGCTTCTTAAGTCAACTTTTGTCTTTAATGTTTAATCAAAGAAGGATATCTCAATTCAAGTTGCCGAGGTTAGTGTCAACTCTCGCCTGCCTTTTCAGCACCGCCTGCTTCTTTCAGAGAAAGCAGAATCTCTACAACAAAAACAATGGTATTGGACGTTTGTACTGCTTTTCCGTGATTATCTGGACAAATCATTCGTAATTTCAAATTTATTTGTAGGCTTTCCCCATACGTGGAAGTACAGCTTTTACATGATTATTTGGACAAATAAAAATTTGTATGACAAATTAATTTTAATAGTTTAATGACAAATTTGTAGCTGTATAATTATTTGTTGGTTGGCCATATTTGCGGATTTTTCTTCACGTTATGTCAGCAAGACTATTAGATGTCTACGATCCTATTTCCGTGCTTTGTGTGTAGTCACTACAGTATTATTTGGGAATTGGTTGTACGTTCCACATTTATTTGCAAAACTGAATTCATAACGCCTACACATACGGCTTTTTCAGAATTTACACGTTTTTCCCATGTGAAAAATTAAGTACTGTTTGCACATAAATTTTGACTCCGTTTATGCATAAATCATAGCCGCGAGAATTGGCGCATTTTGCCCACAAATGTTTGTGCACATTAACAAGTTGCTCGTTTCTATGCGCAAAATATTTATGCATGATTCACCGTGCATTTATACACGTGCATAACTTAATGCCACTTTTGTTAGAATAATTTCATAAGAATGAAAATTGAAAAAAGTGATAAAGAAACTAATAATATTATTACTCAATTCAAATTTTATTAATCGAATGAAGAAATAATTATGATTTACAGAAATCTATAATTATTTTTAATGGTGATCATTTCAAATAGACTAAAGTTTCTTCGCCTTTGAATTTTCTTCTCTGACAAAATCTGAAAGGGACTTTATGATGGCGGTTTTTGCCGTTTTCCTTTTCTGATTGCGCTTCTTACTGCTTCCCTCAAAAACTTCGAAACCAAATTGTTTCAGAGTATACTCTGGAAAATGGGAAAAGGAATGGTTGCCATAAACACCTTAGATAAAACTTTATTAAAGAAACGAAAAAGTCAATTTGAAGCTTACCAATAACTGCGTCTCTCTTGTTGCTATCGACCGAAGGAAGTGGGATATGATTGGGAAGCGAAGTGCTCTTCCTACCCAAAAGAGAATGGCCCAAAACATCTTCAGGATCAAAAAATTTTCGAAATAGGTTTCTTGCAAAAATTGTCATGCTGGAGGACATTGTTTGCAATGCTGCTAGCTCACTCCGGTCTAGTTTCAAACCCGATCCAGGAAAAAGTTCCACATAATCCTGAAAATTAATTAATAAGTGAAACAAATAACCCGAAATTACGAACTACGGTTAAAATTTGATCAATTATTTTACGGAGGCTTATATCAGAGAAGCACTTTTTGTGTTCTTTCTTCAATAACTTGTGCTTTTGTTTGAGAGCTCTATATTTGATTTGAAGTCCGTCATCGTCTGTAAAAAACAGAAGTCGTTGATTGTTTGATTTGTTGAAAAACAAAAATATGTATTAATTAACAATTAATTGATAAATGAACAGTAAAAATATTATTCTTGATTTGCCTAGTTAACCTGCTACATACATAACTTCAGTTTCAGTCACGTCAGGAGTTGGAGACTGTAAAGTGTCAGGAATTGAATCGGTCGAGCCCCCACAGTCATTCAACACCGTATCAATTCGATCCAGCCTCTCCTCCACCCTTATACGTTTCATATTACCTTTAAAAATGGGGATTATTTTATTTTTCTGAATAAATCCACTACATTATCAAAACTAAAAATCTTTGTAAGGAAATAATTACGTGAATCGGTACCGACAGAATTTGAGTCTGTGGCTGAGATATTTTTAAGATTTCTCCGTTTTCGTCCTAAAAAACCAAAAAACAAATTCCGGCACGTGTTAATTTTATATTTTGAAACCGTAATAATGCATATAAGTGGTTCAAAATGTCCTTTAATGCTTACTGGATATAGGTGTTGCAGGTTTTCCTTGGTTGATTTCTTGATCGGCTTCAGTTGCAGCGAGTTGATCCGCTTCTGTTTCCAAAGCATCTTCATCGGTACCTATATATGTATCAAATAATTAATGATTCTACAAATGAATTTTATGGCACTGGTTACATTACATGAAGAAATAATTTTGCACACAAATACCTGCATGTATAACCAATGCTGGGTGTTGACGTTTTTTCCAATTAATAGCCACAGTTTTACCCACTAGTTTTTTGCTGTTTCGAAGTTGACCTTCCGCAAGCAGGTGTGTTGAAACTACAGTCCAAGTTTTTGGACGATCATTGATCCACTCCACAAGTAAAAACATTATAAAAATCAATTACAAATTGGAATCTTCATCGGCCATGTACCACTCTGAAATGAGAAGTCTGGAGGAGTCCGTTGTCTCGCAGAAACAAAGCAGCAAGCGCCTAACTTGAATATTCCCGCAGGACAAGGACTCCTTTATCCATTCAATCCAGTTACTTTTTCCTGCAGAGTGGGAGTTCCACCTTAGGACTTTATAATAATAATTAATGACAGATATCTGGCTTGTTTAAAATTATCGTAGTGGTTTAACTGTAAGAAGAATGGGCAGGTATAAGATTTATACCTCATCTTCAACACTAATAAAAAATATTCCTACGAGAACAAGGCAGCGAATTCTTCGGGTAATCTAATCACTACGTTTAATTACCTATGTCAAGTAAATATCTATGTAAGTACTACATATTAACGTTTAAAATAATTTTGGTTTCGCTAATATATTTTTGTACAGAGAGTACTGAAGCCGTCTACCTCACCAAGCTCGTGTCACGATCGCAACCAGAGCACAAATAATTTCAGTTTGGTAATAACATTGTAGATCGTACAGTAAATTAAATTATGTTCATTTGTATGTGCATAGCATTTAGCATAGTGTATCAGTTATTATGGATTACTTTGGACAGAATTTTCAAGACGAATCTGGTGTAAACGGAACCGATACGGTAGATGTGTCATTTTCTGGTTATGAACCATTTGCGAATGAAAATTACGTCGACCAACAGTACGAGAGCAGCGGTTCAGAAGATTCATATGACAACGTTCCTGTTTCCGGCACTGTAAATTAACATGCTCGTCATATTTTTATTAATTAAAATGGAGTGGTAAATGTTTTGGGAATATAATTATATAATTACATGATTAAATAGGCTTATGAAGATCAACTATATGCAGATGCTCGAATAACTGAAGAACAGAGCAGATTGCTCATTCTGGCATATACTCACCGATACAACTTAACTAAGGAAGCACTTGAGGATCTACTTGAGCTTGTAGAGTTTCACACCCCGATTGGCACAAAGCTTGTCAAATCAAAATACTTGGTAAAAAAATCATTGAAGCTGGATCATCAAACTTCGAGCAACGTCATTATTACTGTGACAACTGTACAGTTTATTTGGGATGTAGCCCCTCCACAAATGTTTGCACAAAGTGTTCGACGTTAAATACTCCATTAAAGGAAAAGAGTGGCGAAAATTACTTTTATGTATTTGATCCAGAGCCTCAAATGGTCGAGTTTTTGGAAACGCAACATTTCAAAAAATTAACTAATGTCAACACAGCTCCGAATTTGTTTGAGGACATCAATGATGGGGGATGCTACAAAAATCTAGGAAAATCGTCTCAAGACTTCACGTGTTGTATGAATACGATCTCTCCTTTCAAGTCGTCTAATTACCAGATGTGGCCTTACTTCATATCTCTTAATGAATTCCCATACAGAATTCGAAGAAGTAACTGCATTTTAGTAGCACTGTGGTTTGGCATTTCGAAACCGAATTTTACAACATTTTTAACGCCCCTTGTTAATATTTTTAACAGGCTGGGAAACGCGGGCCTAATTTGGAATTGCAACGGTCAAAATGTCTCGAGTAAAATTTTTTTCCCAATTCTGGTGTGCGATTCCCCAGCGAGAAGTTACGTACAAGGAATGACTCAGCTCAATGGCTCTTATAGTTGCCCCTATTGTCTTCATCCGGGTGAAACTCTTTGGACTTCGAAAAATTCTCACAAATCTATTATCCCCTATGTTAAAACCCAGCACCAGCTTAGGACACAGGAAACGTTTGTGCAGCATTTACGAGATTTAAGAGAAGAACTCAGAAGTAATAATGGTAATAAAAAAGCAGTTTTCGGAATACAAGAGGCTTCACAGTTGCTGCTACTCAAGAATTTTGATATAAGCACAGGACCTGTGTATGACTACATGCACTCTGCAATGCTTGGTGTTTTGCGGTATTACACTTTGGCCTGGATTGATACAAAAAATAATCAAGAAACGTTTTATATTGGCAGCAAGTTAAAACTTCTGGAAATCGAAGGTAGTCGAGAGGCTGTTCCAAGCTGTTGCAGACGATCGCTAAGAAAAATTTCTCAGATTAATTACAGTGAATGGAAGATTTGGCTAATTGTGGCACCAATTTTACTCAAAAATGTATTACCCGAGCAATACCGCTTACATTTTTCAAAATTTTGCGAAGCGATAATGTTACTTCTGCAACAAACATGTACTGCTGAATCCATAAACTATGCCGAAATACTCATTCAACAGTTTGCTGCTGCAGTGGAAGGTTTGTATGGAAAACGCTTCATGACGTTTAATTTGCACATCACTCAACATGCTCCTTGTATTGTTAGGAGGTGGGGACCGTTGTGGTGCTATTCTGCGTTTCAGTTTGAGAATGAAAATGGAAGATTGTTACGGCTACTCAATGGAACCCGAAAAATTGCTACTGAAATCACAGGAAAATTGGCAGCTGAAATTTCTATGAAGAAACTGGCCCGCAAATTGTTTTCTACGAACGGGGAAGCAAAGGAGTTTTTCTATTCCATGATTAATCATCGGAAGTATTTTGCAGCTGCCCTGAAAGTAGAAGAGTTTGTTTTGGTCGGCTCTTCAAAGAAATATTATTTTAGTGTTGCAGAGATAAACCGATTGGAACGTTGCAATATTTTAGGGATAACAGAAGGTATATTCTTCAAAAAGGTCATTTACAAAACTCTTGTATTTGATACTTTGAAGTCAATACGCAATAGATTTAGTGATTATGTTATGGAGATAGACAGAAAGTTATACCTTAATAAAGGATTCATTGTTATTAACAGTGCAAATCATACTTTTGTTTTGTTACTGGTTTGCAAAATTAATTTTATTCTCACCGAGTCCTCCAAAAACTATTTAAGAGTTACAGCAATTGAGGAGCAGCCGAGACTATTACAGCCGACTGGAAATATCAGCGTCAACAAGTTTATTTTAATTTACGGTAGCGATAACAAAATAACCCACATTTGCAAAATTCCAAATGTTGTTGAGCTTGATTAGTTCAATATTTGTGTGGTAATGTGAACCTCTACGTGTAATAAAATTTGTGACATAAAGATCCTTTGGTGTGTCCATTTAGGCGAAATTATTTGCAAATTTTTAGGGCAATTTAAACTACATAAATGTTCATTCTTTCTATTTTTAATTAGGAGCAAGTACTTATGCACAACACTTAGTGCACTTCCGTAAAGCACAATTAGTCTAATTGTGCTTTACATTTTCACATGGGTTGGATTTAACTTTACGTCAAACTATAAGCTGGACGCTTTATTAAATCTTCAACTAATCACTGAATAAGATTTCCAAATATATTCATTGAGCAAAAAATTTCCCAAATGTTCACTGAAAAAATATGCCATGCTATTTTTAAAACGCGTGTTCCTTTTTCAGGAATAATGGGAAGTATATTTGCACGTTTTGTTGATGAGCTTTATGTAAAGATTTCGCTCATTAACTGAGATTACGTTTGACGACAAGAAGATCAAATACCTCCTGAGGCGAGTGAGTACGAGCTTTGGATCGTTATGTAGAACCTATGTATACTTTAAACACATATTCTGCCAGAGCAATAGATGCATGTTACATTTTCTAAATATCTGTACTGTAAGGTGTTTCTCCTTCTACTCGGCGATTCAGTCTCAATATAAGGATATTCAACGAGGATTGTATGGAAATTTATTTTTAACCATTAATTTACATACAAGTTTACATTCCCCATTAGCTGTGCAACGATGGGGTCCGTTGTGGTGCTACTGTACGCAATTCAATTTTAAAATGTAAATAAAACTTGTTGCTGACTTGCTGAAAAATTAGACAAAAAAACGGGATTAATGAAATTAAGATGCCTTTTCCAGCTCTTTTGCTAAAGAATATTTCTATTCCTCTCTAAGGCATCAATAATATTTTAGTTTTAAGCTATTGAGATATTCAGGATTATGTGTTTGTGCGGTCCTCAACAAAGTACTGCATTAGTCCTGATGAGTAAATTGGCGCGTATAAATATAGTCGGAATTGATGAAGCAATGCGTTTAAAAAAATGTATCTACGAATCATTGGTCTTTGATACTTTTAAATTGAATTGTAAACAATTTGAGTATGTTATGGAAATTGAACGATACCTTATTAAGCGTCGTGGTACAACATACCTGTATACCTTCACCTGATATTATTTTCCTTTTGTGTAAAATCATCCATCCCTGAATTGGAACTTCTATAAATGTATTCAGAGTTACCAGCATTTCGAAAACACCTAAATTATTACGACTTGCAGAGAAGATTATTGGTATAAAAAATGCATTACTATATTTTCCGTCATTTGTTTGTCAATCACTTAGTACTAAAGAGCTTGAATAAAATATGATTTGTAGTATTTTTTTGTGATATGTGCGTAATTTGTGATACAATTTGTTGTGATATTTTTTAATTAAATTGTGACTATTAAAAATATTGTTGTACAGCTTAATTTTACTTTGCACCATCCAATATAATTACCAATTATTATATTCATGCTTAGATATGTTGCAATTCAAATGATCATTTTAGTTTAGTTTGCCTGTATTTAGCAGCGTTCGTTTATCCATAAAACTATGGTTATGCGCTTCTCTAAAGCATAATTAGACTCAATCTGATTTTACATATGTACATGGGTACAGTAGGAGTCTAAAATAATCATACGGTTTGTTTTCATTGATATCGCTACAATAGAGATAATTCACTAACTATAGGCTGTGACTTTGTAATGCTTGAAGCAAACTGATTATACATTCAAATATTTAAAAGGTCACCAACAAGTTAGTGTCAAACCACTAATGCAGGTAGGTAAACGAAAATGAAGTATATGATTATTTTGACCTGATGTTACTGCACAGTGCATGGCCGTTCGTAGAGCTAAGGCTTCACTGGTTGTGAAGAAGCCAAACATTAAGGGAAGATTTCCAAGCAAAAAATACGCAAACATAAAGACCATCAATATAACAATGGTGCATTGTGTAGTAGCACAAAAATGCGAGCAGCAGTCCCAAAATGACAAATTATGCATCAATTAAATCATGGACCTCTAGTTGACAGGATATATTTTATATGTCAAGTTCTGGACCGAAGGTAATGCAAATAAAATATTCAAAATTTTTATAGAGGGAATAAACTTGTTTGTGTTAAAAATAAGATAAATATTTCTATACGTAAGAAATGCATTAGTAAGATTAGCAATATTTTTTTTCTATATCTATTGTCTTACTTTGTTGTTCGTTGAGAAGTGTCAAACCAGAAAAAAATTCTGAAACAAGAGAAAATAACACAATAGCAAATATGTACTACAGACAAAAATACCAGGAATATTCCTTACAATGAAGGCCTACACAATTTTTCTGCCAGTTGGAATAAAATTGCAAATTTTTAATTATAACTTTGACAAAGCATTTTCTACATACATAGTTTGGCATTTCACAGAACTGAAGTATGAAATCAAAATTTTGCATATTTTCCCGATACTTGAGAGCAGATTGACTCTAAATAAGTAGGGAAAAGGCGGAATCTTACAGCACCTTTATAATAGTAAGAATATTACTGGAAATTTAACCCACCTCTTTTGGAGATTGGATTTAGTTTTGAATTGTTAGAACCTTCATACATCAACATTGCTATTATTTACAGTATCGACAATTCCGCGATAGCTACTTTCTGTCTTATCCTCCTCAACAGTCCAACGATTACTTGTCTTCAGGTAATTCCGTGTGATAAATAAAGATACGAATTGAATTTAATGTTGACTAGCGCATTTGAGTTTTCAAAAGTATTAAGCATTAATGTGGCTATCTTCATATGTAGATACATATATTGGGATTGATGAACTAATCGTCATCTATCCTTACACATTTTTAACGGATGATGTATAAAAAGCAGCAATATTGTTTTTGCTTACTTCTGCTTAAAATCTTGTAATTTTATTGGAAAATTTGGTTACAAACTTTTTAATGGTTTTTTGAGCCAGTGTGAGATATTCCTCGTTTAGCAAGAGGTGCAATAGACAGTCACCCGCTCCCAGATGAAAATATAGAGCTTAGGCCTCGCAATTTTCCCACGTCCAGCCATAGATGCATATTTTTATTTCGCTCACCCTCACCTCACGCTCATCGTCCGTGAAGCACAGCTCGCTCGCCCTCACGCTACCTCACAATTTTGTATATAGGTACATATATTGTAATCGACCTCATGCTCATGAGCGCACCAAAAATAATTATGCGCTCACCCTCGAGCTCATGAGTGCGCTCATTTAATTTACGTTTACATTGAGTTTGGCTAGTTCAATTGTATATTATTGTTTTGAAATTATCCGTTTACATTGACAAATTTCACCTTTTAATACTAGGATTCCGTCAGTCAGCGTATGCATATAAAATCCAACACAAAAATGCATACATTGAATATTATTGTTGCTGTATTCGATTCTTATTACAGAAAAAAGGGATTTTAGTAACCGTTAATTGAAAAATTGAGAAATACGATATTATGTATGCATAATTATTGGTTCTCTTTTACTATTCTTTTACTATAGCATAAATTATCCTTCGTATTGATAATTGTTCTGAATTTCGGTTGAGAGTTGGAAGAATGGACGCTAGAATGGGTGTTTCATTTTTTAAATTTAACTCCCAGTTATTTAATGAACTTTCTGTGCAGCATTCAGAATTAAGTTTGGAATTTACAAATACATCTAGACCAATATTACTCATTCGTACATCTTCTGGATGTAATGCGAGCTGATTTTTGTAAAGACGTGCAAGCTGGAGATTGAATATTTCCATAATACATTTGGATGTAACTTGTTTACCTTCAAAAACAGGGTTTAAACCATTTTAAGTGAAACCAAGTTTGTTTTTCACTGCAGATTTGTTTTGATGTTTTAACGAAATTGTTGTGTCTTTTTGCTTTGATTCACTAATTTTCAAACACAAAATCATGTTTTATTAAAATAACACGATAATTCTTCTACATGCCACTCGTAGAACTGAATTTAAAAACATACTGATACTAATATTCAGCTGGTATTTTACTTTATATCGAAGCAAAAAGATGCATAGATAATTATAACCACAATGCAAGATGACATTATTCTATATATTTACGTGTGAGTGCGACAAATCTCTCTCACTCTCACTTCGTGATTACAATATGAGTACCAACTGCCCTCACGCTCATTTCAATGAGAGCATCAAAAATCTGCAGGCGCTCACCCTCAAACATTGATTACATCGTAGCCCTCACGAGGGCACTGCTGCCCACCAAGTTTTAATTCTATTCTATTCTGTTTACAACTAAGTCTTGTATATTCAAGTCCTTTTATATTTTGCTAAAGGTTTGGCGAGGCTTAAACGTGCGCATATAAAGGGAATGCTGTCTAAGAGGAAACCGCTATATAAGAAATTCACTGTAACTACATTTTCTTTCATAATTATTCCAATTTCCAGTTCGTGGTATTATAACTTGCTACTATTGACAATAATAATAAAATAAATGATAATATTTAGCAAATTTATGAGTCACCTCCAGACAGAAGAGAATAAATAGGCGTGTAAATAATCATTTGTACTCAATAATTGGCAGTTAGCAGGCCTGAATTAATAATATAATTGTTACCCTCAAAATATATTAGTTAGTTTTTACGCATGCAATCCAAGTTTTTTAGTTAATATTTTTTTTGTTTACGACATTCTCAGTGGCTCAGATCTGAATAAGAATTTTGCTATTCTTGCTTTTCAATTCGAATCTTGTCCACCAGGTGCATATTCTATTCTAGTCTGAGGGTTTCAAAAATCGAGCTATTCAATTCTATTCGATTTATTTCTGTATAAATATCGGCAATTCTATTCAAATTCCTATTTTCCTATTCTATTCGGAATAGAATAGGGCAGCAGTGCACGAGGGTGAGGGTGAGCGTTTCCCTCATCCCTCATTAGGGTGTGCATCTATGCGTCCAGCAGACTGTAACATATCTATGTATGTTAAACTTTACCAAACCGTCGGACGTAAAATAAAAAAAATCGTTTTACCTAGCCCAACCCGCTATTTTCAATGTGCCTCAAAATATTGCCCGTTCAAAAGTATGAACCAATGAGAACCGCCACTACCCACCGACATGCATTTGCGGTACCTCTCTCAAAAACTAAATAAATAAAACTCGTGGGTTTATTGGAAAATTAATGGTAATTTTCCTAAATCAAATATTGTGGTCTCAGGTACCAAACATGTGAGGCAAGATTTAAACTTTTTTTTTCAAGTCTTTCACAGTTCGTAAACGTAGTTTTTGACTAGATAATATTAAACTCAAATGCATTCCCATTAAAATTACCACAACCACTGAGCTTTGAAATGTTCTTATAAGCGTCTGAATGTCCATGAAAAATTGGCAAGATCAGAATATCCTCATCTTTCTAGCATTCGAACTGGAAGCTAAATTCCCTGAAATTTTGCTCACTATTTTTACAATCATTCTCACAGTTCTTAACACTGGGATTATTGCAATGGCTTCCTGGGTTGCGCATAAGATGTGCTATCAAATAACCTCAATATTTTGGGTTATATACAAAACATATTTTCAGAAACATTTTGTGCTCCCATAAACAAATTTCAACTTGACAATTTAGTTTTTCCAAAAACAAATGCAGATTTTCACCTTTATTTTCGTCCCGATAACGACTATTTCTAGAACCCAATTTTGTATAAAATTTCTAAAAAATATTACAGTATATTCACTGAAACATGGCGGAACTAAACATTGTTTAAAATTCCTCCTTACATGGGCTAGGGGTGTGTAATCTTTTCTTGGAACCTTATACTTACATATAGTGTTTGTCTATGCTTCGGCTATGCTTAAAACCTTTCAATAAATCATTTAAAACCATTTAAAAAAGCTAAATTTACCCCTTTCATGCAGGAAGTATTCTGTTTCACACTGTTTTCACAAAGGTATATTTTCATATTTATACTATTACATAAAATAGCCCAAATTCTAAGAATTATTGACCCGTTTATAAAAATTAAAGTGTTTTAATGAGTAACACACAAATACAATATGGACTTCGAGGAGGAAATTACATCTGCCTTTACTACGTACAAATAGTATTAAATAGCGACTCTACCGCCGATCTCATGTATTTTGACGAGGCTTTTCGGTATGAATGAATGTATGTGTATATATGTATACCTATGTGCTGGCATTCACAATCCGAGGTGGATTTCCTGTACAAAATATTTTACTAGCTCGCATTAATTGTCAGTAAAATAATACCTATCGTGACGTATTTTTACTAAATTGAATTGAATTTGTATTTATGATTAAGAAATTATGGTTTAATTCCTGCAAAGTTATTAATTTAGCTTTATTCTACTCTTGCATGGTACCAAATACAGTCGAAAAAGTAGAAAAATGCTGACAGTCCAATGAGTACAAGAATATGAAGTAGTACAAATAAACTAGACAGATAAATTTTCCCTCCATTGAAGTTAGAGATATACACAATAGTCAAAAGAATCGGAACAAAATAATTTTCCAAAATGTGGAAGGTAAAATTTCAACGATAGTATTCGCAGCGTTGCGTTGACAATTATGCATAAATTGTTTTAGGGGGTAAGTACAAACCACTTGGAGATTTCTCCACAGCAGGCCCGTATGAAATCTCCTGTGCAGCTTGTTGGTACGCATGTCCTGACTGTTGCTGTGTATGCGACTGTTGAAATGATCCCTGGTTTTGAAGACTCTGACTTGAAACTTGAGAATGCGGAACTACAATGAGAGGTGTCGCTGGGAGTGGTGGATGTGGATACTTGTAATCGGATTGGCCGCGATTTCCGGATTTTGAAGATGAAGCCGAATATTCACTTGAAGCGAAACCTCCAGAAGTTCCACTGGAAGATGAATGGGAACTAGATGCTTGTTGGGCGGCTTGTGCTGCAGAAGAATAAGAACTAGAAGCTTGATGGGATTGTGCTGCAGATGAATGGGAACTAGAAGCTTGATGGGCGGCTTGCGCTGCAGATGATTGGAAACTAGAAGCTTGATGGGCGGCTTGTGATGAGGATGATTGGGAACCATAAGCTTGATTTGCGGCTTGTGATCCAGATGATTGGGAACCATATGCTTGATTTGCGTCTTGTGATGCAGATGATTGGGAACCATATGCTTGATGTGCAGCTTGTGCAGTAGATGATTGGGAACCAGAAGCTTGATGAGCTAATGCTGCAGATGATTGAGAACTAGAAGCTTGATGGGCAGCTTGTGATGCAGATGATTGGGAACCATATGCTTGATGTGCGGCTTGTGCTGTAGATGATTGGGAACCAGAAGATTGATGGGCGGTTTGTGCTGCAGAAGATTGGGAACCATAAGCTTGATGTGCGGCTTGTGCTGCTGATGATTGGGAACCAGAAGCTTGATGGGCGGTTTGTGCTGCAGAAGACTGGGAACCAGAAGCTTGATGGGCTTGCGCAGTCGCTGTTCCTTGGTTTGTGGTTTTTACATCATACTTTGTTTCCTTGCATGGTGAACCACTGGCGGCCCCTTGGTTGCTGTTTGTTTTGCAGGAGATGGCGTGGACACTTGTGAGTTCTGGTGTTTTCTTGACGGACGAATAATCATACGTCTCTTCAGAGTAGTGCTGAGTTTGTACAACTGGAGTCAAAGATCCGGTTTGATGCTGAGTTTGTTTCGTTGAGGAAGATTGATATTTGGAGGCTTGCTGGGTCTGAGCCTTTTTCGATGATGTAGAAGACTGAGCCTGTTGTGTTTGTTGGTAAGAGCCTGAGGTTGATTGGTAAGAACCGGAGGTTGATTGGTAAGAACCTGAACTTGGAATTGGTTGAACTGACACTTCTCCAGTAGTTGGTTGGGAAGATCCTGGTGCTCCTGGAGTTTCGTACTCAGGGTATGTTGGCACTTCAGACTCAGAAGAGGTCGCTGAATGCTGAGATTGTTTTTGATTATATGCCGAAGATGACTGTGCAGCCTGGGCTTGTTGGGATGCAGCTGAAGATGAGTGCTGGTATGAAGCTGATGATGATTGTTGAGACTGCTCTTTCTTGGCAGAGGCTGAAAGCTGAGTTTGTTGGGTGGAGGCTGAAGAAGAATGAGCCGTTGCTTGTTGGTTCGATGCGGCCTGTGATGAAGCATGTTCAGCATCTTCGTATTGGTAGGAGCCAGCTTGAGATGAAGAATGTTGAGCCTGTTCATTCTGGTACTCAGATTCTGAAGCAGCTTCGGCATGAACTGTGGTTTCTTCAACTTGTTCCGACACAACTCCTTGAGAAGATGAGTCCAAATCGTACTGGTGAGATGATTCTTGCAATGATGACTGACTTTTGTCTTCTTGTTGCGTTTCTGCTAAACTATCATACTGTTCTTCTACCTTCGATTGTTGGCTTGATGAGTGCTCAGTTTGTTCAGCTCCATAGGCCGCTGATCCTTGGGAGGACTGTTCCGCTTGATTAGTTGCAGTTGAAGTTCCTGTCAGAGAATGGCCGGCTAGATGCAATACCTTCCCAGATGAAGACTGAGCTGATCCAGCTTGATACTTAGCTTCATTTACTGAAGATTGATGTGTGCTTCCTGATTGAATAGCTTTTCCTGACGCGGAGGTCTTATGAGAGCTTTGCGCTTGGACGGTTTTACCAGAGGAAGAGGAATGTTGAGCAGAGTGAGCCTGGGAAGCTGTTCCTGAGGCGGATGCAGCATGAGCCGTTTGGGATTGGTAGGATGATCCTGAAGAAGATCCGTGGGTACTCTCGTACTTTGAAGCACTTGCTGCAGAAGCTGCCTGTTGAGCAGTATGTGCTTGAGATGCAGTAGAGGAAGCTTCCTGAGACGTCTGGTAGGCACTTTGAGATTGGGACGCAGCTCCAGCAGAGGAAGCATGTTCAGCAGTTTGAGAGGTTGTTGAACTATGACCGGCCTGTGATCCGTAGCTAGTTCCTGAAGATGAAGCATGCTGGCTCCCTTGGGTTTGGTGTCCAGTTCCAGTGGAAGTTGCTTGTTGAGCAGTTCCTGAAGTAGAAGATCCATATTTAGCAGTATGCGCCTGAGCATTAGTTTCTGATGAAGAAGCTCCAGAAGCACTGTGCGACTGCTGGTAGGCAGACCCTGAAGCTTGCTGAGCGCTTTGGGATTGGTACGAACTTCCTGATGAAGCTGCTTGCTGAGCAGTATGGGCTCCGGAAGCTGTGCCTGAAGATGTGGATCCTCCTGTGGTACTGTGTTCAGCTTGTGTCTGGTAACCAGCTCCTGTCAAGGCTCCTTGCTGAGTATTTCCAGATTGATATTTACTTCCTGTAGATGACCCATGCTGAGTCTGATAAGAACTTCCTACAGCAGTCTGCTGACCGCTTTGGGATTGGTAAGAACCTCCTGATCCAGAGGTAACCTGACCGGTCTGAAACTCGTAGGAGCTTCCTGAGCCGGAAGAATGTTGACCACCTTGAGCTTGGGATGAACTTCCAAATGCAGAAGATTGCTTTCCGCTTTGAGCTTCGTACGAATTTCCCAATGTAGAAGATTGCTGACCGGTTTGGGTTTGATAAGAACCTCCTGATCCAGAGGAAACCTGGCCACTTCCAGCCTGGTAGGAGCTTCCTGAGCTGGAAGAATGTTGACCGCTTTGAGCTTGGGTAGTACTACCAAATCCAGTAGTTTGTTTACTGCCTTGAGTTTGGTAAGAACCTCCAAACCCAGAAGTCTGACCACTTCCAGTCTGGTAGGAGCTTCCGGAACCGGAAGTATGTTGACCACTTCCAGCCTGGTAGGAACTTCCTGAACCAGAAGAATGTTGACCGCTTCCAGTCTGGTAGGAGCTCCCTACGGTGGTAGAATGTTGACCGCTTTGAACTTGGGAAGTACTTCCAAATCCAGAAGATTGTTTACTGCCTTGAGTTTGGTAAGAACCTCCAAACCCAGAAGTCTGACCACTTGCCGTCTGGTAGGAGCTTCCGGAACCAGCAGAATGTTGACCACTTCCCGCCTGGTAAGAGCTTCCTGAACCAGAAGTTTGTTGAGTAGTTCCAGCTTGGTAGGAGCTACCTGAGCCAGAAGTATGTTGACCACTTCCAGCGTGGTAAGAGCTTCCTGAACCAGAAGTTTGTTGAGTAGTTCCAGCTTGGTAGGAGCTACCTGAGCCAGAAGTATGTTGACCACTTCCAGCCTGGTAGGAGCTTCCGGAACCAGAAGTTTGTTGAGTAGTTCCAGCTTGGTAGGAGCTACCTGAGCCAGAAGTATGTTGACCACTTCCAACCTGGTAGGAGCTTCCGGAACCAGAAGTATGTTGACCACTTCCAGTCTGGTAGGAGCTTCCTGAACCAGAAGTATATTGACCACTTCCAGTCTGGAAGGAGCTCCCTGAACCAGAAGAATGTTGACCGCTTAGAGCTTGGGAAGAACTTCCAAATCCAGAAGATTGCTTACTGCCTTGAGTTTGGTAAGATCCCCCAAACCCAGATGTCTGACCACTTCCAACCTGGTAGGAACTGCCTGAACCGGAAGAATGCTGAGCACTTCCAGCCTGGTAAGAGCTTCCTGAAGATGATGCATGCTGGGCAGCCTGTGACTGGTACGCGGCTCCAGATGTTGACGAATGCAAAGCATTTTGGGCCTGACTACTAGATCCAAAACCGGATGAACCTAATTGAGTCGTTCCCTGGTAAACTTGGTAGCTGCTGCTTTGCGCGCCCTGAGAAGACGATGCCTTCTGTGAATATTGAGCCTGAGCTTGAGAACTTTGTGAGCTGCTGGACTGTGCTCCATACTTAATCTCGAATTGTTTCCCAGGGGGAAGATACACTGGTTCAACCTCGTTCACGCTTGAACTTTCATATGCTCCAGAGGATCCAGATGATTGATGACTTCCTCCTACACCTCCTTGAGAACAAATTGCACAACCGACTTCTTGGACGGGTAGCACATGCTCCTGATTGGATAAGAGGTGCTCTGGTAGCAAGTAATCGCTAGGGAAGCCTAGGCATACTTGGAACGAGAGCAGCGACAGTGCAATCCACTGTAAAACAAATTTTAAAAAAACATATCGTGTGTCATCCACTAGAAATATATAATAGGCACTTTGTTAAAGAGATTTCAAATAAACATTTCTAATAAAAAAATTAATATTAAATATTACATTCAACTCCAGGAAAAATTAATTGGGCTTGTATAAAAGTAACAAAAGAGACACGGCGAACCAGTTTGGAAAAATTTAAAGATATTTAATAATACTCCGGGTATTAAATTTAAAAAAAAATCCTATTAACTAGATTCACTGGAAATTATTATCAAAACTGACTGAGGGAAATTTAGTGGGAATAAAGTTTAAAAAAAATACCGAAAGACCCATTGCTTCTGGAACAGGATGTCAAGAGTAGGAAAATAATTTCCCTTGTATTGCTACAAGGAATTGATAACTAGCAATGAGCTAGCATTCTTGAATCCAGCTTTTTTAAGCATTTCTGTACCGCTAAACTTGTCTTACTGGTCTTCAAAAATTTCAATAAAAGAAATGAGGGACCGAAAAGAAGTAGGCATAACCGCTTGACATATAATTCTCCACCTTATCTTCACCTTCACAGAAAATCCATGAAGTAGACATACTATGCTAATTAGCTCATGAGTCAAAGTTGAGCTGATACCTGAAACAGCGAGAGAAAAAAAAAGTCTCACAGTGTCTTGATTATTCTCTCGAGGAAGTTTGAAGGACAACCTTTTAATAACACTAAAATCTTCCCAATACTCTCAAATGTAAAATTTTTTTCTTTCCCTTTTCCTCATCTTTGAAACCAAAAATTATTTGTGACTATAAAAGGAACTTGACGCATATGTACGTCCAAGGAGATTGTAGGTTTTAGTTACAAACTACAAAATCCAGCGTAATCACCATTTGTCTTCGTAATCTCCAGTGGGAAAAAAGTTTGTTGTTCTTTTAATTCAATTGTCTTGCTGCAGCTGCACTAATTTAGCAGAAAGGGAAATCTTCTTATTGATGACATTTGCTCTGGCAGTCTGGCATGTAAAAATCTCCAGTAGTGAGTCATCATCAGTCCAAGACAATATCTCGGTTTTTATAGCATCTTGTTATTTTCCCTCTCTCTCTCTCTCTCTCTCTCTCTCTCTCTCTCTGTCTCTTTTCTTGTAATTCCTTCGTTTCAACTTGTACAGGTATTACATGAACTTGATTTATGCCCACGTGAGCCTAGTTTGCACCTGTTTAAGAAGCAAGGAATCTCTGGAAAAATGTCTGTCCCCCGTCATCAAACCTTCCTGTTTTTTTAATTCCACCTCTTATTATCTATGAACTTTAGGAGAAAAAGTATGCTTGTGGAGCCTAATTGAATCTCCTTTTTGTAGTATGCAAATATCCGTTAAAGTTTTTAAGAATGTGAGAATCCCACTAGGGGTGATGCTGTACAGACTACAGGAAAAGCTATAGGTTCCATATCCCACTATAGACTTGATAATTAACAAGACCGACAGGATTCCAGCCGGAGCTGGAGATACGAATCTCTAAAGTTTTGATAGAGCTTATTTTAATGTTTGCGGTAAATCCCATCATATATCTCTTAGTCTCCATTTACAATCGTATCCTGTTTCTCTGACAAGCTCATAATCGTATGGACAAATCCTTGAATTTTAGGAATTGTCAATTGACATTCTCTGAGTACAATTTTAACCCGTCAATGACAAATGTAAAGAGACTGTTAGGTAATTTTGGGCGTGTGCTTTACTACAAGTCACAGAAAAAGAAGATTCATACTTTTATGCTCCATGAGTTGTAAGTACTCTAATGACCCAAGGGAATTAAGTCTTTTTTAACAGTGGGACAATGAGTACAAAGTACATATGTACTAATATTTGTATGTGGTATATTATTTAAATACATACATATGTAGGTACCTGCCTCTTAGTTCCGCAGTTCAAAGGAGTGAACACACTACCTGTCTGCAATTAATTTCGGAATTAGTCAACCAAATAACTAAGTAGAGATTCATGTATATCTTACAGTTGTGTCCTATCTATTGTGTCTGCACCTCAAATATTACAATAAATAGCTTCTGGGAAGATTCGAAATGAGATGTACCTTGGAGGATCTTTGACAAGAGGAACTACTCCTTCTTTTTAAAGTCGAATAAATTAAAAAGTAATGGGTGTTAAAATGTCATGCACTTAAAAATAGTTGGGTTCGCTTGTATGACAAACCCACGTAAATCTGTATGGATAGTTGACTTAGCTTCTGAATTCGACTGGACTAACAATAAGCTTGGAATTTTTGACTCTTGAACATCAATATGTTATAATAAAATAAAATTATTGCTTTTAATAAATTGGAGTATCGTGACTATAATTTACATTAATTTCTAAATATAATTTACGCATTGCCATTTTTGTAGACAAACCTTTATATCACACCATTGTTGAGTATGTATTGTAATTGCTATTGAATTGAATATTTACATAATTGTAATTTATAGCTTCTAGGTCCTAAAATATTCTGCAATATGTACTCGCATTTGTACAGTCTGCAGACAATAAATTGTAGGTATCAGTGATTCATCCTCCATACGCAAATGTATTTTTTTCATTTATTTAATTAAGTTTTAGATGCATAATAATGACTAAAATAAATTCCACTGGCTGTCAAAATTACTCACACATCATAGGTTCCTTTTTGCCTCATTACTTTGTTTACTTTATCATGCGACGGGAGCCCATAGCTTGACCATTGGTCATAAGAGGTTTCTCCTATTACTCGTGTGGGAGAATGAAAGGAAATGGAAATATCAATATAGCGTGGCACTTGACTGTTCTTAGAAGTTAAGTTATTCCAAGAGTTAGCATAATTTATTCCAGATTTGTTTGTAAAAGTTTGAAGTCAGTGGGGTCTTACTCTTTGACTCAAAAAATTTCCAAAACATGAATGGTACCCAAAAGCCACTACGCAGAATATATTAACAGCCAGAGAGTTAACGAGAAAGGGGTACGTGATTCTTGTTTGTGACATAATTCAAGAATCGAAACAAGTTGACTGGAGGGGAATGATAGCTAGGCAATAAATTCTAACAATTTTTGTGCAAAAAGTTCATGTCATGTTTCAATGTGAATATTTCTTTTGCAAAATCTTCTGAAGATTTTCCCACATCTAAATGCAGGCTATTACGTTAGGGTTCAAAATTGTCCAGGCAAATAATTTCCCTCAGACTTGATAATCATTTGCTTGTAAATATTGCACACCAAAATACCACACGTTCCAGAGCGTAACAAAACATGCCCATACATGAGAGTAGAAAAAAATGGCTCCATCCGTCGGAATAAAATTTGGCATAGTTAATTGTGGTTGTAAAATTTCAAATGTAATATTAAGAGTCTGTAAAACGTCAAGTTGTTTCTTTATACAGGTTTAAAAAAATCAAGCCCTAAAATTGTCATGGCACAAAACGCAAATATTACGTAACCAAGCTCAGAGTCAGCATAGTTGGAGCAGCATTCCCAGGAAAAAATCCTATAGACGTTACCAATTCTGGGAGTGCATTTAAGGAGTAAGTACAAGTCAAGCCAATCAAAATGTCAGGCATGATATATATATTATATTTGCGTGGAGTGCAAATCGAAGGTAATATGACCCGAGAGCTTTACAGTCTCGTCTCAAGTTTGGTTTTCAGAGAGTTGCTAAGGAAAAATTGTCCAATTGCTAATTGCAAATCCGTAGAACCTGATAGTACAGATATTAGCAGTCGACTATTTAAAAAAAAGCTGCTCGTATCTCAGGAATTCCTGAAATAATAATTTTTATTTTCTCAGAGTAAAAATGAAACTCCTGTGGGAAATGGGGTTCAACGGATACATCATGTACTGCATAGTTTGGATGGGGACAGTTGTACTGAGATTTCACCCTCGGGGTATATCGCTATATTGACCAGCCTCTGCTACACCAAGGTCCTTCAGTAAGTCGGCATTATTTTCCAAAAGTGTCAACCGATTGGACCAAGCACCTGATAATGCGACTTTTGTAGTAATGACAATACAATTCTACTTGGTTTGAGTTCCAGCTAAAAATATAATACAGCAGATTTTTATAGTACTGTGGGTGGGAAATGCTCATTAGCTATTATTTTTTGAATCCATACTAGCGTTTTCCTTCGCTGTTTGTTGTGAAGTGGGAAACAAGAAAAAATAGGGTTCTCAAATAAAAAAAGAAACACTAAAGCAAATAAAAGTAAAATAGAAAACTCTTGTGTATTGTACATTTGTTACGTAATAGGCATAGGCCTACGCTGTATATAGTAAAGTGGAACAAGAAAATTGCAAAAAATCAAGGCAAGGTCTTGGATGCAATAAATATAGATCTCATACGTACAAGCCGAAACGGCAATTTATTGCAGTTTATTGGTTACTACATAGTGCATACTGCATTCCAGTGTTATTAAAAAATTGTCACGTAGGGCTAGTACAAATAAAATTAAAAACTATGGTTATAATTTCCTCACAACATTTTCTGCTTGGCATTTCACGGAACGGAAGTATGAAATCAAAATGTTCGGTATTTTCCCGATGATTGTGAGCTCGAGTGAGATTATCCAATATTAGCGACTTCCTTTTGAAGTATAATCTAAGATATGAATAAAATTGAAATTTATAAAGGAACTCTTTCTTGCATAATTACTTCAATTGTGGATATACTTACTTATGATTAGTGTTTCTGTCGGTGCAAGTTTTGGGAATAACCGAACTTGCAATTACAATTAAATTGATAATGCAAGTACTAGTAATGCCGTAACTGGTACTTGCTAAAATGTGGCAATTTAATCATGCAAATAACCGAAGTTGAACTTGCAATTAGTTCATAAGTTACTTGCAATTGGTAAGGCAATTGCAAAAACATTTGGAAGTAATTGCACCGATAAGTACAATTGCAAGTGCAATTGCAATTTGTAATTGCAAGTTAACTGATATATACAGTATAAATAGTCGGTGAAGAGACAAAATGATCCGTGCATTTTTGATTGGTAGCGAGATGGTATACATGCTGTTTCACGAAATTGAACAAAGTGTATTAAATAAAATAATCTAGATGCAATGCATAATGAAACAGAGATGCAAAAATGAAATGGCCTTCCTTCAAGGCCTCCAAGGCTGAAATATTGTAAAATTTCATCGTTCAGCATGTCTTTCGTATCCTATCTTCGAACATTTAATCGAAAATGCATTTAGATCATTTTGCGTCCTCACCGACGAAATTGTACAGGAAGTACAGTAACTGCACTCGTTGAGACAATACTCAAGATTATAATAATTAGTTACAAGAGCGAAATGACTTATTGAGGCATTTTATAGAATTTTGCGCTCAAATTCGAAAGGGTTTCAAGTTGTAATTAAATTGATAAATATTTTTAAAATTGCAACTTTTTGCAGTGCAAACACTTGCAATTGCAATTGAATCTCTTGCAATTTCAGTTGTGCTTAACCGGTAATTGCAAGTACTTAATGCTTTTGTAATTGCAATTTAAGTACACACAAATTGCACTTGCACCGACAATTGCAATTCCCTGGTGTAAAATAACCGGAATTGAACCGAACTTGCAAGTTCAATTAGTAATTGCGGTTAACTTGCAATTGACAAGAAACACTACTTATGATGGGCAGTGCATTCTCTCTATAATGAATTTTCGTAAAAAAAACGTGTTTTTTTATTACAAAAAACTTTTTTAAACATTCCCCTATTACTATATACAGTGTTTTTTTCTCTGCTTGGCTGGAGTAGACATTAACAAGAGTCATATTTACTACTCAAAGCAGTGACAACTTTCATTGACATTGATTTATTATGCTTCACAAGCATTTGTAACCCATCAATCAACTATCAAAATCAATTGATATTTACTTGATTATTATATTGACAACTCTGTTGACCGGAGATTTGGGAGTTGAAGTCAAAATACTACTCCTTTATGCGTTTCAGTAAACTCATAGGATGGTCAATAAGTAATTACATACGGAATAATAATAACTTATTATGAAAGCTCGTACGATTAGAGCACGCGTGTGAACTGATTTTATATTACTCATAGATGTCATAGACAGTGCTCCAATCGGGTACATATGTATATGTATATTTGGTACATGTCCATATATGTAGTCCCTGTCCCTATACTTTTTGCACTCCGATGACTGCACGCTCGTGCCTTTCACCATGACCTTTGATACACATACATAGCGGCTATAAATTCAAAAAGGAATCTAATACCCACACCTGGCTGGTATGATTTTGAATGACGCTAAAAAAGATTTCATATTCTCACAAACAAATAAACTACATATAATAAATGTGCATATCGTCGCTGAAGAGGCAAAATGGTCTAAGTGATGTACAAAAGCAGTGCGGACGTAGACCATTTGCCTCTTCAGCGACGGTATGATCTTCTGTACGTACATATGCCTTTTGATGGTAGTGCCCGCACTCTAGCGGATCTATGTATATAACAATTATTTTAAGCAAATTGTACCCATTTAGATTGTGTTCAACAAATCCTTTTTGCCTCTCGTACGCATGTTTGCAAGTATTGTCCCCCCTCAAGATTAGTGGTACCTGTACGCGTCCTGAGCACTGGTTTTTTCGTATTCTGTTAATTAATTTTTCCAAGTGGATAATAAGGTAAAATTGACCTGCTGATTTGGTTATGATGTATAAGTTTTGAGAGGCTAGGCTGCATCTTACTTAGTCAAAGTACCTGGCTCATAGATAGTGAGCCATACCAAAAAAGATAATCAGTACAAATATGTAGCAATTTGTAAAACATGTCAAGTACCAGGTGCATACTCACCCCGATATGTACAAAAATAGCTCAAGTAAAGGTTCCGTAAAGCTAGTCGGCTGCTGATCATCATGGCGAAACTGATGCTTTCCGCCCTTCTATTTATTGGCATTTCCAGCCAAGCCTTGGCTGTTCCTAGCAGTAAGTTTTACATGCATAATAATTATCTCTAGCCTAGTTTAAGCAAATTATTTCAAAATTTTATGTAAAGGCGTCGCATCGTATAAAAAGCATATTCTTTATACTAAATACAGAAATATCAGTATCTACATCCAGCTATGGCCAAGTGTACGCTCCTGGAGATCTCATCTTCCAAGAGGAGTTCAACAGTTTCAATAAAAGTCTCTGGCATTATGAAATCAACATGGCTGGAGGAGGAGTTAGTGGCAAAATCTACTATTAAAAATTGCACTAAATAAACAACAAAACTTGAATCCGTGGTAATTAAATTTTTTCTAGAATAATGAATTCCAAATTTACAACACCCTCCCGGAAAATGCGTGGGTAGCAAATGGGCGGATGCACATTAAACCATCCTGGTCTGTGGATTCTTTGTTTGGTGGGAACTGGGAAACACTCTACAATGGTCACCTCAAGCTTGAGGGGTAAGAATATAATTTAAAAAATCTTGTGGCGCACACTAATTGTCTTAAAGTAATTATTTACGGTAACATGAATATTTGTATTTTCATTTCTGAAATAACATTTTTTAAACTAAAAGCTGCACTGACCCTCCCGGCTCTGCCTGTGAGCGTAAAGCACAATACCCCAATATTCTCCAACCAGTGGTCTCTGCACGGCTGAGGACCAAAGGCTCCTTCTCCTTCACTTATGGACGGATTGAGGCCAGAGCTAAGTTGCCTTCCGGAGACTGGATGTGGCCTGGTAATTAATTATGGGCTACCGTGTGTTTACAATTTTAAATAAATGACACAAGGGAATTTCGAATCAATGAAATGTTACAGCAATTTGGATGCTTTCCGAAAAAGCCGTTTATGGTGGTTGGCCAAGATCTGGAGAGATTGATATTATGGAATCCCGAGGGAACCGCCAATTATTCAATCCATCAGGTCAACATATCGGAAGTGAGAAGGCTGGCTCGACCCTCCATTTTGGTACACGAAATTACTACACAGCTTTCATAATTTATAGTCAGGAAATATTTTTATTTATCGGTCTATCATCTCGAAGTAACCTTGGAAAAATATTAGCACTTTTGATATTTTAGGTCCAGGTTGGCCCCATAATGGTTATTGGGCTGCGCATGGAGAGCGAAACACTGCCCCTGGAAAAGGCTACGACCGCGACTTTCACATTTATGAACTTGAATGGACACCTAGTAAGTAGTGTCATTTGAATTTGAATCCAACGTGATTTCGGGAGTAAAATTAGAATTAATATTTGGATTTAAAGTCATTTATGCGATTTAGGCTACATGCGATTTCGTATTGACGGACAGCAAATTAAAAGCGTGGACCCGCCTACAGGGGGTTTCTTCGAATTGGGACGATTCCCCGGCGACGTTCCGAACCCATGGGTCAATGCCTCTAATTTCCGGATGGCTCCCTTTGATCAAGATGTGAGTATTTTTCAGTTGAAATTGTAATCGAGGAAGAGTTCTTATATGATATTAATTTTTACACTTACATATTTTGTTTTATTGAATATACCCTATATTTAGTTTCATATTATCATTAACGTTGCTTCTGGAGGTTCATATTTTCCTAAAGACTCCAGTCCTTCTCCTCCTTGGGGGTCAACGAACACTGTAAGTTTGCATTATAGTACGTTAAGTTCTTTCCTTAAAAAAAATACGGAATGACTCTAAACAGTCTTTGTATTTTCTTAACGTTCACAGCCGTTCTTGGACTTCATGAAAGCGCGCGATGACTTCCGAGCAACCTGGGAGGGCGACAATGCTGCAATGCAAGTTGATTATATTCGAGTTTATGCGGTGTAAACAAGTGTGCGATTTCATTAAGGGACAAAAAATATTTGAAAAACCAATAGTTAATAAGTGCAAATATCTATATGTATGTCAAATATTTTGAGGTTTATATTATAAATTTTATAATTCGCTAGTATACATATATATATATATATATATAGGGTTAAGGCGCACCCAATTTTTTATGAGATACCTGTGGAAGTACTGATTGTGTCGTACTATAAAATCTGGTTTAATATAGATGTCTAGTATTTATTTTAATAAGTTCATATTTTTATTTACTCATTTTAAACTCTTGGAAAGCTTTATTCTCCATTCGCTAGACAAGGATATGGTAATGTACAGGTAAGAAAATTGATTCGGTTTTGTGTGTGCATGCCCCGAACTTCATATAAATTTTACATATGTAACTGGCATAACCTTGATTAGTGTCCCTCATGGGCACAAAAATCCTGTGCCTGGACCTATTTCTGGACCCATATAACGGGGTACTACCGGTACCCATGAGGAACACTAATCTTGATGTTTCTGTATAATGTGAGCATTGTTGCCGCTTCTATCCCACTAAAGCCAGGTTCTCAGCAGTACGAAATCGTGTACGAAAGGTCCGTTTATGCGAATCGTTCGTACAGAACATCGTCCGATGCTGAGAATCAGAATGCGATGATTTCGTGTACGAATTCGCGCGCGAAGGACCTTTGTCCGAAATTCGCGTCAACGCAGGAGTTCAATTATTTTAACTTATGGTACGAAATTGAAAGAGCCATTACTCATTATTTTTTGTTCTTCTTTGGATTAAAAAGCTATTTGAGTTTTAAGAACTACTTTCATACTAAACTAATGTTTTTCTTACCAGGATTGTTTTTATTGTATTTAAATTCTATATTACTTACTGCAGTATAAAATTCTCCTCGTTGTTTTTTACGAAGACATGGACGAATCCATTGAGTTCTTTTAATTTGTCGTTTTGGTTTCCTCCAGTAATAAACTACTGTTGCACATACTGTCATTAATAACAGTATTTTCTGAGTTTTACAAGTGCTGTTTTTAATTACTTCTATTTTTATAATTTAAATATTAAAGACTAAATTAATATTAAATTAATTAATTAATTCAGTTACACAGCTTCGTACAGTACTGTCAAAATACCATCTTTGTGAGAACCACTCACAACGATGCCCCGCTGCATGTTCGTACGAACACTTCATTCGTACCATCGAGCACGAAGGAAATTTTCGTCGGACGAAGAAGTTCGTACTGCTGTGAACCAGGCTTAAGGGAGAGGACACCTTTGGTTTCCACCAGTGCGTAGGAAATTTTGTTCCAGATTTTCTAAAGTTTTTGTCATTGGCTCAGGTCAACATATGGGGTTACAGGGAAACAACTTGAAGCAACATGGGAAAGTTTAAATAATTTCGAAATTAGCAAATATTTTATATTTTAACACATTTTTTGCAACATTTTATTTAAAAGTTGTCCACAGGAAATTTCGTAATACCTTTTAAGCTGACATAAAATCCCCCTTAAATTTGCTACCACTCTAGTTAATTGAAAAGTTCATTTAATGGCAAGATGTTACACAGTTGCGCAAAATATTAATTTACTAATATCCAGTGGAGTATCTTAAAAGCTCATTTTTGATGACATTATAAACAGTATTATATAGTTTTCTGAACCACGTCGGGATCATGATTTCGGACCAGATCAGTTTCATTATATATGGATCAGACCGGATCACGCACACGTCTAAGTTCAGTCCCCGAGATATGAAGGGTCAAAGGTCATTTATGTAATGTAGCGCGAATAACCACAGTAACATTGTGCACTTGGTTTCGTCCCTTCTTACACCAAACCTGACCGAATATGACGTATTGCTATTTAAATATTCTGCAATCCGCAAAATGTATTAATTATTAAGCATTACGATGTCTGCAGCACCAGTGGACGTCACGGGAACGGGTAACACCCGGGTACATGGTTCTGCAGATATCGTGCGGACAAAACAGCCTCTACAGACAGCAAAACCTTCGCAATAGGGACTCTCGCTTCGCTTCGACTCTAAAAAGAGAAAACGGTGTACAGTAACGAAACAGAAAATATGTAGTAACGTTAAACTAAAACTATCCCAAAGGTTGGATTTACAAAACCAAAAATATAAACATTATTTTCCGTTTTTATAAATCCCATGCATTACCATCTTATCAGCTCAAATAAATCTTTAGGTTGATCTCAAATTAGACACGTAAAACGCTTCAATTTCGTTTTAATTGAACTAATTCTTTTAACACGTGCTCTCCTTATGGCATATTTAGGAATGCATAGAAACTACAGAAAGTCTTTCCTTATTTACATTACGTAATTAGTTACACATAAGTAAGTAACGGCCGTCATTGTTAGTGTTCATTTGGTGAAACAAAACCAAATACCGAAAGCAATGGGACAAAAAAAGACGAACGCAGTGACGGATTATTTCCAATACAATCTTGAAGAAGACAAATAAAACCCAGTGTTTAGTGGAAGGCTACGATTCAATAACACGGGTAACTTTTGCACCACATGTTTACTACAATTTTAATTGTTACAAGTGTCGAGCTTACATTTTGTCAGACAGAAAAATGAGATTGACAGATGAACTTCTGAACGGAATTCCATTTCTTCGAGTAAATAGATTCTGAGAGGCATTTAAGCATTTGTATCCAGTTCTTATTGTTTTTCAATAAATAGGCAATAAATGTATGTTTCATTGATTAAAGTTAGAAAACATCATTTTCATAACCGTATTTAACCATTTAACGGTATTTCATGGAAGCTGTAACCGTAATTTTGGAAAACTGTTTTTAACCGTTTAACAGAATAGCAAGGAAGTTTTTACCAATAATCCTTTTTTCACATAACGTAAACCATTACGTTAACGTAAATAATTCTAAAAGAAACGTTAAGGTATTAACCAAAACCATATTTTTCGGTTTTTAATCCCTGCTAAAAACTAAACTTAGGTCGATCATAAAGTAAGATGTACCAGAATATGTTCCATATTTTTCGCCAATAGAAAATCCTGCAGTATACAGCGCAGAGATGCGCATCCTTGTAAGGCTAGCGGAGGGAATATGAGTTGGAATGTGTCTAAAATTATATGACGTTATGTAAGTATGGCCCCTAAATAGAACGCAAAGCCTGCCTGCCACGTCAATACAAGGAGAAAAGAGTTAACATCAAAAGCAGCAAATAGCATTATACATTGTTTTCCAAACGAATCGGTTAAACGCATGACGCGTGACTCGTTAGTGCGCATAATCCCCGTAAAGTTAATTCTGTCTCTACCAATTAGTTTTGCAACTATTCTACGTTCAAATCCTGGTTGTTTGAATAGTGAATGGATTTTTCCTTGTATGCATGATTTGGTTGATAACATCATTGTGTGAAACCCGAAAATTATTTCCCCACATTTTCGAGATTGGAGATGATTGTTTAACGTATATGTGTTCATGTTTGTTCTTCATCTGGCTAGCTTTCGAGTCTTCAGATCGTAATCTGGATGACCTACATGAAAAACTCGTGTGAAAAACGTAATATTTCATGTTTTCATAGAAATCTAAATTATTTTCGGGGTATATAAACCAATCGGAACTATCCAACTTCAACTCACAAAATGCAGGAACAACACTTGAAGACCGATTCCGTGTCTTTCAATACCAGAAATACTCTGCAGACTATTTTCAGATGTGCCCCTCAGATTATTTCGCAAGGAAGGCGAAAACATAGGTGAATGTTAATTATTTCTCTTTCGAACACTGAAAATACTTAATAATTATTTCCCTAGTTTTCCCAACGCTGGAATCGGGTACAAGAGATGGTACAACACGAGAGGTTGCGAACCTACTATCCGTATCGGTCAAAGAGCTACATCTCAACGTTGGATCTTACTGGAGCCGGGTTCTACTTCACCGTTCGCCCAAGACCGAGTAATTTCGGCACCTGGCTCTCTGTCCGTTCATCAACGGAGCTGGTGTAAGAAATGTATCCACATTGTTACTTTAAAAATCAAATGAAAATGTAACTATCGGAATTGAATATAACAGCAATGGGCAAAGTGTGGAATACCGTCCGATTCCATTCATTGTTAAGTTAAAGAACGTTGCCGGGAACTTTACCGGCTCAGACGCGTTCTTGCTTGCTTGACATCACTCGAGTATAAGGCTGGAAATTCATTGCTGGGCAACGGTATCGACCACGGCGCCTACCGTAACGGTTAGATCATTATTTTCAAAAACGTATTTTGCTTTTCTCTGTGTTAATGTGCGTACATTATTGAATAATATTTTTAAAATAATGGTTTGACAGGAAATGCGCACACAGCGATTGAGTTTCTGCCTAAATCTGGGAACGAATTAGCGTCAACCGTCATGGACAAATTAAAATATCTTTGCGCTTCATAGATAGTCGCAAGACGAATATAAACGATGTAGTGTTCTGCCTACACCAATCGATTATTGAAATTCCGAAGGATAAAGGAACTATCTGGGACCATTAAACATGAACGCAACTTCAACATTGGGTGCATTGCGTTCATTATTGGGAACGCTTGTAAGTTATTATGTAACTTTGGCAGACGAATGGAAGGACGTTAATCTAGACTCATACCCATCATCCCCCTCATGCATCGTTATTCAGAACACGGACAAGATCATGGGAAGATCTGGTTGGCACTGGATAGTATGGTTCATCTTGAATAACCTGCGAACCGAATATTTCGTTAGATACGGACTAGCCGAGCGGCTATATGAAAACGTCTTCCCTTCGCCTCGCGTAATTACAAAATAAAACTGTCGCGTTCTCCAGAGTAGCAATTCCAAGGAATGCGGACAATATTGTGTATTCTTTGCATATTGCCGCATGATTGGTCTCGATTATGAGGACATTTTATGTTTAGTTTTAATGTAAATCGTAATGATAGGCTAGTTTCAAGATTTTTTAATCATATTTACGGCCGTCATAGTTAATGATGTCATAGTCAATGTAGAAGTAGTGAGTCAACTAAACAAATGCAAATGTATTTAAGTACTTGAGATAAACAATACATCCGCCATTGTATATAAACCCCAAAATGGTGTTATTATTTATTGCATACGTAAATCGCTATAATTAGCCATTTACACTCATCAATACAAATTAATTGTTTCGAAAATTTTCGAAACAATCATCCTCGCCCGAAAATAGTCGAAAGATTCAACGTCCATTACTTTCGTTAAAGATTCGCAAGCTCTTTTTGGAGACATGCGACTTACATCAAAACGAAAAGATCGAACTTCAAAACGCTCGAACTGGTTTCCTATCAAGGTCGTAGATTTGATTTTTTATCAGGATGTATAATAAAAATCAATAGCTTAAATCAAATGCACCAACGTTATATGCACTTTCGGAAAGTATAAATGCCACTGTATGACATATGAACTATGCATACCTTGAACGAATATTCTAGTAAATCCTGAAATGGTAAAAGCAAAATTGAAAATGTGGGTAAAAATCATGATCTTACCTTGATTTCTAGATATGACCCGCAACAATATCATTTTTTTCACCGTGTAATTATTGTTTTAAACACATTTTACATTATTCTCGAGTATATGAAATACTGCACAGGACATTGCAGTTATTCATTATATCAACGATTTACGGTACATGGAGTATACAGTATATCGACGGTGTACGGTACGGGACTGTACAGTTCGAGGAATGTGCACTATCGATGGTACACTTTATCTTGACAGTGCACAGTATATTTAGTTCACGCTATACTACCGGTATACAGTACACGGAGTGCGCAATGTTTTGTCCCTGTACAGTATATTAAGTTTGCAAAGTAGCGGTGGTGTTCGGTATACGTAGTGTATACTGTAATGATGGTATACAGTATATACAGGGTGTACACTAATAATATACGGTTTAAAGTGTATACCACAAAATGGTGGTAAACAGTATATATAGGACGTACATCATACTGATGATTTACAACGGCACATCATAGTAAGGGTGTACTGTAGATGTGGTGTATACATAAATAATCATGGTCGAGGACTTATCACCATAGCAAATCAAAACAGGTTCATCGATCTTCCGTTCTCAAGTTTTGGAATTAGCATTTTTGAAAGTAAATTACGCAAGCATATATTGCAAAACCCGCACTTCTGTAAATAAAATTTCGACGACAAATCTAAAAGAAACAGTTAAAGTATGAAAGCGAAGTATATTTTTCCTCTTTATTGGATATAATCTGGTGTACAGGAGATCATCTCAGCCGGTTAAATTTTGCGTACAACCCTGTAAAAATCCCACATTCCAGGGCTTTGTTCGGGTTAGGGTAAAAATTACGATGTCTAAATTTTTACGGGCAGGCATGGTATTTTCATCGTGGTTAAAACGAGGCCTAGTTTGAAAAAGCCCATGAAAACTTCCATGAGTGGTGCATGCAGTGTCAGCGGTTGTAAATGCTTGCACACGGACTTACATACGTCGAGCGCATTTTAAACGTTTGGAATTTTACCAGGAAAACAAATCACGACTATGTGAGCGGCCTTCGGGTAATTCATATTTTTTATTGTATGCTTACCTTTGATTTTTACTGTAATCTCAGAACTCCAATTTCCGACCGGACAGTTCCGGGGTTAAAATTTCCCATATGAAGTTGATCTTGTGAGCAACGTTTATTATTTTGGCACAAATGTTTAACAGTACATGCAAGGGTAACAAGTACCATACATGTATGCTACCCTATCTCTAGAGCTACTTGTGGGAACGAAAAGTTCGATCCCGAACCCGATCCAGAAAATCGTGTCATCAATATTTTGGACTCACACCCGAACCCGTTTCCGAAATACTGGGATCATTTCCACAAAAACCCAGATATTAAATATGCTTGAATCGTTGATCCCAAACCCGATTCCGAACCCGAAATCAGATAAAAGTTGCTCCCAATTCCAAATGCCTTGAACCCGGAAACGTTCCCGGGACCAGTGCAATTAGTTAAAATCAATGTTTTACTTCACATTTGTATTGATTAAGCAATACTTATGAATCCGTACCATGCAATAATAGATTTAGGCACTATTAAAAACGGTCACCAAATTAAAAGTTTGGTATGCGTGACCAAAAAAGCTGCAGGATGGCTGCTTAAACGATTCCCATTGTGAGCTTTTCAATAATTTTCAGCTTAGTTAGATTGCACGGAAATCACGACTATTCGATCCCAACTGACAATTTGCGAAACACCCCATTCGCTCAAGTAAAATTACTATCTCGACACTTCAACGAGGGTATTTTTAACCGATAGATGGATGCGTAGTTCTCGGGAACGTGAACCGTGTAACGGGTGTGGAAACGAAGGTCCGATCCCGAAATCCTGGGATCTGCTGCGCATGTTCCTGAACCTGGTCCAAAAGTATTTGGGGACATTAATTATACACCCAAACTAGAACCCATTTCCGATTTTGAACCCAATTCCCGGGTGGATCCTGATCCCAAAAGTGGCTCTACCTTGCTTTAAGTAACTCGTTAGTTCAGTTGCCACATTACGATGAAATTTGTACACAATTTCGTTGAAACCTCTCTTTTGTTTTTCAATATTCGTTCCTCGCTCGTATTTATTTATATACATCCTCAAACATATTCCTATGTAAAATCATTTTTTTCAATAGTTCTACATGTACACAGTCCAGGTACTTATATTAAACCAGTGTTAATAGTACGGTGTGCATAATCATACACAATAAAAACAACCCCTATAGTAGTTTATCAATTTTTCGACATTCGCTTCTAAAAATTTGTCATAGTATTTTTCGTTAAAATGTTACATAAAAGGTAAGTACGAAATACCTTCTGTTAATAACATTTTGCGGTCTTTTAGCATGCTAGTAAACAGGTCAAAGAGAGAGGTAGGACTTTTGCTCCCCAGGAAGGTGGATTTCTGATTTCCTTGTTGAACTTTAGGTACCTGCAGAAAGAAAACAATCAATGATTGTCGAAATTCCCGGTTACCAAAATTACTTTCCCTAAGATGTCAAACCTCTCAAATACGACCAAGAACTGTATAAATCCATGAATAACTATAATAAATTTAAAAATCCTGACCCATTGGGATCTACCTTCGGTCCCGTTGGGCTTACTATAACTACTTAGGTCCGTCCTTCTCACATCGAACTAACCTAGCCCTATCTGAAACGACGGATTGTTTTTATTTCTAATTTACTGATTCACTCCCAATATGTTGACGTCTGTTTCCTAAGTTAAAACAGGTCAGGTCATATTAATATCATGTAAATTCCTGGGTTCCTTAAATCGGATTGCTCACTTTCTGCACCATTATTTTGATATTTGGTATTTGTACTGGAATCAAAACATACATGATGGAACCTGTGTGATTCCTTAATGCCCGCACCAGTCGCCAACTGTTGATGGTGGTTTCGGGCAGTGCAGACCCCCGCAAGCAGGGTCGTATCTGATGACTCCACAACGTGGTTTCATAAATCCTTACTGAAAAACAAAAAACTGCAATTAAGCTGTCGTAAAACCTCAACGTCAGCGCCAGTTTTCCATCAATTAATAAAAACTACATTTCAAAAAAGCTTGGCGCGATGAATTTATACCTTCGTACAGTCTGTTGCAAATTCCAGAAATTCGACAAGCTATTTCCCAGACCAAGCCCAAAACGAATCTCCATATAATATTCCATATCAAACCCCCGTGTTATATTCCAATACGAATGACAACAGAATAACCAGACTTTTCCCGCAAAATTAATAACCATATAAGTCATCAATCAACGCACAATCAACATTTATTGCAGCTACACTAATAATCACTTTACTAAATGTAAAAGGCTTAACAAAACCATTGTTGCAAATAATTTATCACCACTAATGTGATCGAATAATTGCAACCACATACAGGCTGATTAACAAAATAATTTAAATAGCTCACCGTCACAAAATCGGATCCATCCAACCATATTTACGAAAGCTAAAAACGGAGAGTATTCCTTCGAATT
Source organism: Allacma fusca (assembly GCA_947179485.1). Lineage (NCBI taxonomy): Eukaryota > Metazoa > Arthropoda > Collembola > Symphypleona > Sminthuridae > Allacma > Allacma fusca. Next base: position 58,588,205 of record OX359246.1, on the reverse strand, counting down.
ATAATCCAACCTACTTTATCACCCACGTTCCACTTAAAATTTTATAAATTAAATAAACCCATAAAAATGCGAGCGGGCGTCCCGTAAAGAAAGAAGAAACCGTTGAGTCCCTCAACCGCGAAAGGAAAGCCAAGGATTCCCCCAAACTCACAGGTGGCTCGGGCCGCCCACTCGCATTTTTGTTCCTTCACGAGAACAAATACCTGTTCCGGATAGCTCACCGATTTTGCTTACTAACACCTGCACCATTTTTGCTAATTCTGAGCAATCGCTCGGATCAATTAATCGATAAATTACCTACCGTTTGCTCGCTATTATATACTATTTGCAAATATATGTAAATAATATTTATTCTACGACGTAATTGTATTAATTAAAACGGGTAATTCTGACTACAATAATTATATTATAACCGCAAAATGCAAAACGCAATGTGTAGTCATTGGTGGTTTGAATGCTCTTGTTTTTAAAATCCCACCAATATTGTATGAGACCCGGATAAGTTCCCCAGATATATCCAATGAGTATCCGTTTTTCTGCAATCAGCGTTAACATTTTTCCACAATTAATTTTGTTAAATTTTTTTAATCAGTTGTCGTTTGCCTGTTAAGCTGAAGAATTTTAGAAATCACGCGGGTGAATTTGCTGAAAGAGCAACACTTATAAATATGTAATTGTGATTTGTGATTATAAAACTGTCAGCTTTAAGCCAACTACTCTTGACTAAATAGTGCTAATCAGGAACGGGGAATTGCTGAGTTGAAGTAAGTAATAAAATAGTGGACTCCACATGGTGTCTACTGAAATATGGAAATACAAACTAATTGCATATACTATTGTATACACACAACCATATCAATGTGCAACATTCGAAGCCAGTATGTTTAAAATTTAAATTACTCAATACTTTCAAATAAATTGCAAGACTTTGTTTTGCAAGAAGAGGGATTAGAACGGACAAGAGCTTTAATGCTGTTTTTAAGAAGTCATTCTTTTGAATTAAAATGGTTAGGAGGGGATCATATTTGACAGACATCTGAAAAAAATCTAGGACAAGGATTTTCGCACTGTATTTCAGTAAAGGAAACATACAATCCTATTTATTGGAATAAGAGGCCAGAAATCGTTTAGCATAACGACAAAACCAATATTTATATTATTTACTTCACTCGTATTCAAAGTTAATTTTCATATTATTACTAGTAAACAAACAAATAATGTCAACTTGAAAATTATTATTATTGAATTTTATTCTTATTTTCAGTACCTTAATGTAATGGAATTCGAATGGTATTCGGTTTGAAATACAAACATTGATTCGATGTTTATATTTAGTTATTATTATTATTTACATATAATCAGTTAGGTTTTCGAATGGTTTCTCAAAGATTTGTTTAAAATCAACTTCATTAAAAAATAAATATTTAACAGAATTAATTGATCGAAAACATCTCAATTTGTATACCGTTGTTTTTCTGCACCGTTTCTTCCCCTGTGTATTGTTAATATAATTATTGTAAAACAACCTCAACATCAACTCATCTTCAGACTCCTGAAAAGTAAAACTTCAATTTTCGTCGTCATCTGAAATATTATTCAATTCATTTCAATTCAGGGGTTGCAGTGATATTTTATGCACATGATATTCAAAGTCTAATTTGTTTTGACGAACTCGGTGCTGGCTTTGTTTAGAATATTTTTACCAACTCTCATTCTTGTGAATGTAAAACATTTTCTTTGGTCACATCGATTTCCACAGCAATACACGTTGTGGTACTAAATTTGGATAATTGCCGTTTTACATCCAGCGGGGCTTTTAAACTTTCGTGCAAAAGTATTTTTAGACATGTCTACAACACATCGGAACAATGTTCCAATATATAATAATTAAATAATCGATTAACAACAAGATTTAAATTAATGATAATAAATTTAGTTGAATCGAAACACGCGACACGCTGCAACTAATGAAATATTAGGTAATTATAAAGATATTTGCATTCGTTCAAACAAAACATGAATCGAATTCATACGTAAATTTACCTTGCTGAAAAAATAGCCGTTTGATTCAAATTTGATGCCACCTCGCATCCCACGAACGATACAAATGGCCGGGAGGATGCTTTGATGAAAGAAAAGTTGGCCAGTGTATATCATGTCAACGTTGTAATAATAATTGTACTAACTACAAAGCGAAATTATGAAATATCACGAGATTATGGTATTTTTTATTCATAGTCGGGTAATTTAGTTTTTTCATATTAAATTACATCAAGGTTTGACTGAAGGGACTTTAAAATACTTCGAATATAAGTATCGAAGGATATTGCACACTGGCTAAGAACTAGTCTTAGTAAGAAAGTCGCATATTGTATGTGCTCCGTCAATGCATTATATAAGTACGACCGAGAAAAATTGCCAAAGTCTGAAGAAGAGCTGGTCGTGTGTAGAGCTCCCAAACCTGTCTTTAACGGCTAGTCATTTTACGAGATTCAGAGCTGACATTCAGAGCTGACCGATGACCTCAGCAAGGACTGGTCACTATCGTTCCTGCTTCTAAAAATGAAAAACATTTAAAAATTGTTGTCACAGTTTTAAGCTTAAAGTTTATCCAAGGCATATTAACTTTTGAAGTGATGTTTCTTACGTAATGACGGAAAAATATATATTAAACAAGAAATTCCCAACCAGTTTTTCCTATTCTTGTACACAAATGTACATACTTGAAAAACCATAAAATCCCTGTTGACGCTTCTCGCTTGACGTTCTATTCTCTAACAGTGTAATATTATATGCCAATTGCTAACACCTTAACTTAAGCGGGTGTCTTAATTAGTAGTCGGAATGATTTGGTTTCGAAATAAAAATTTCCAATGCAGTACGATTTCCCATTTTGCTTTGAACTAGTGTTCGAACAATTAATTAATTATATATGCACAGACTACAACCACATGGTTTGAAAGGTTTCCCCCATCTTTAATTTTTTTCCAGTTTTTCCGTGTGTTATACATATGTAATTAGTGCAGTGAAAATGCATTTTATTATTTCTTCCTTTTGCTTTATTTGCTTGGACTTATTTGAAAAAACTATAGGTATATTTTCCTTCAGTACAAAAACTATAAGAAGAAACTTTTCCTAAAAACCCATTGAGTCATTTTGTTTCTAGGGTTTCAAGGCAAAGTATACGTCATTACACTAAGCTAAGATATTCATTACACCAATTCAAAAACCTTGGCGCATATGTTTCATTCACTGCACAATTTCTGACTTGGGATTATATTAGATTCAAATGAACATTTTAATACATACGGGAAGAGGTCGCAGAGCGTTCTGAAATATTTTTATGAGCGCTTGATCCTGCGTAAAAACATGAAACATCTTAAATTATGAATTTAAAACTGAAGTTCCACAATAAGTCAATAGACAATTCAAGTGGCAGAATGAATAAACAAATATAAAGCTTATTGTTTTTGGAAAGCAGAAGAGCTTACGAATTAACGTTCCAATACAAATGCAAAAGCTTGATTTCGGAGTCCCTGAAATTTTATACATGACATACACACAATACAGAATTGGAATCACAAATTACATCTTCCCAATTTTCTTTCTTGGTTGCAAGAATCGTTCACACTGGATGTCTACCGGACTAAGTTATTTATTTTATTTTAAATTTAAGAATTTCAAATACGTTTTGAATTAATTAACTAGTTAATTAAGTACGTGCGGATGCGTATCACACACATGTAGTGCGTACAACTTTTGTGAAATATGCAAGTACAATCACATGTATTATATATTTTTATTTTTACAGTTACATTTAATTGCTTGGAGCTTCTTACTTACAACTGGCAAAACATTTTAAAGACTGTCAATCGGAGATCATTATACATTTTTAATCGAATCGAGACACTATAGTATGATAATAATAAGGATTATGTGTGTGAATGTCCATGAGTGTCTACACATATAGTTGTACATAAATAGGTAATGAACATCTTGTTACAAAAAATTCGAGTAGTCCGCAAGAAAAAATTAGTGTCTCGTATTTTGTCTACCACAGCACCGTGGAATTTAAAAATGTTTTCAGGACCTCAAATGTAACGCATTAATTTTATTACCATTAGAATGACTTGAAATATTCCACGTCCACATTATCCTTACAATATTTTACAGCCACGATCTGGTCTTCAAATAGTACTCATCTGTACAAAATGCCGTATAATGAGCTTAACCTAAAACATCGTCTTCTACAAAATTCAGGACTACGATGTTATTTGAATGAACAGAAAATGCAAATATTTTGTACCCACAAAAACTTTCAACAGGTTCTGTATACTTAATGTCAGATTTTAGTCTTTACCTGTTTTTAAGTCACTGATCTCTATCACCTTAACCCCATCAAATGCTAATTGATTGAATGCGCTCAATTGGAGCGTCTTCATTCTCATTTTATTCTAATGTTTTCACCCCATTAAAAACTTCGTCAATTTCTGCATCTGTGAGATTCCGGATAATTGCCTGCGGTCAAAAAGTAAAATAATTATTATCCAAATCACTGAAAAACAATAGATCTATCCATTCGTAGCAATTATAGTTAATCGATTTCGGATGAAGAACGATTTTGGGCTTCTAAAATGTGCATACACATGTAATTAGGTATAAGTACCTTCGAGTTCGGATACTTCTTCCATAAAACCAGATATAATGCACCCGTTGTAAGGAAAATGGCCGGAACCCAAGAACAAGACCAACAGGGAGTTACCATGGCTTGTTCAACATGACATGATCGTTGGACAACTTGATTACGCCCGTATCTTGACCTTTGTCTCCAACTTGTAAATTACTAACTGCCTTTGAGGTACGGTGATGTCTCTCCTGACAATAAATGTATTCCGAAAGCTGAATTCTTTAAAAAAAGATTTATGATATTTACCAAATTTGGAAGGTCTCCTTCTGGAATACCTTCCCTCAAAATAAATAGCGAGTAGAAGGACAGATGTTGAAATTTTGCCGATTTTATGACAACGGGATAGAACATCAATTTTGGAATCACTATGTCGAAAGTTGAAGATATCACCAGGATTCTCACTAACAAAATTCATCGTTCAGGCCTACATAAAAAGATTGCTTTTCTGATTGCGAGCGCTGCGAAACAATGATCTACACTGGACGCAACCATGATTATGCGCAGATAGTTGGACTCTAAAGGAATACGAATTTATTAGCTGTTGGGTGTAAAATGATCAACTTTAGTTAAATCTGATATTCATTTTTATTTATCGTGGGAGCATATTTGCGGAGTGATGAACACAGGCAAAATGTATAAAATTTCAATTCAGTTTCAACAATTATTCAATATCAAAACGTCGGTTTATTATTCCAGCCCAGAGCAAGAGTAAAATCCAAAGTCGTCCCCCTACCCTACATGTAGACCTCTTTGTATAGGCTATTTTTAGGGTTCAAAAATTTTTTTAAACAGACGTACGCAAAATAAGCCGCAGAAATATACGCTAATACCTAGCCTACAAAATAGGTAGGCTCAGCCGTCGTACATAGAATCATAAACATAAAAATAGGTAGGTTATTGAAGTATGGCATGTTCATTTAATGACATTTAGGACGCGTAAAATAAAAACTAAATAACAATCTTCGCCCGAGACTTCCAGATTATTCTATTCAGAGTTCTAAATATTCGCTAAAGTTGAAGCTGAACCATTTGAAAGGGAATTTGAGTTTGAGAACAAACTAAATTGTGTTGTCAGCCAATTAATACGCTAGCAATTGTCATGGTTGGCTTAGTTTGGAAAATGTTCATTATGGTAATCAGGATACATTAAAGTAGTCTGTGGGTAGCGAAAGGTAATAAATATATCTAGGTATATAAGATATATAAAGGGTGTAGATTAAATTGAGCTATTATACCAAAAAATGTAGGCTTATATAGATTGGTGTCATTTTCATGTAGGAATGACGTAGGATATAGGCTGATTAATCAAAACGCTGAAGACATACAAATATAAATTCATAAATGCTATGTAAATAATATAATTAAGGCACGAAAAATCCCTTTTGGAATTAAACTAATGGTAGAGTAAAGAATGAAGGTGGAAGGATAGGAATAGGAGGCATAGACTACGTACATGCGAAACATGGATATAGACGCTGAGGACGCAAGGTAGCATAGTGGATTTATGAGGATAAAAGGCAACCACGGAGTCTCGTCAAGTAAACTTTTCTCTCTATATACATATAGCAGGGAAAGGGAGTTTACATTTTATTACCGTAATTTTCTTCATCATTAAGTTGTGTGAAATTACGAAATATCAATTTTAGCTAATTTATAAATTATTAAGACGTGAAATAATTCGAAAAATAAATCGATGGACTGTTATTAGACCAAACATTATTTTATTCGGATTATTCTACACGTGGGGAACATTTCATACAGATCTTAGCACTCGAACCTAGGTCATTGGGTACATCATCATCACAAATTAAGTGATGTCATAATATTTGAAATCGTTCACCCTATAAGACCTTGCTTCTTTTAAATCGTCAACTGGGATTTTCCTGTGGTTTGACACACGTATATCTATATTTAATTACAAGAATAGGAAATTTTGAAAATTAATTTACTCTCTTCCGTCATTTCCGGAAAGGAAAATCATGCCATCATTGTCATTTGTAATTATTTTAAATCATTCGATAAGTCACTTTTAGGTAACAAACATCAATGCAATGGGTACTTTCGTAGCGCTTCTGGTGCTGCAATTGTTTCAGTCTGTGCTATTACAAAAACAACCGTTCACTCAAAATCTAGAAATCCAGTTTTGCTTCTCAAATAAAATCCCTTTGTCAACTGGTTGCGAACTTCGTCCCATCAGCAACTCAATATTTGAGTTTGAGCAATATTCCAGGAATATCTTGAACACTAGAGCCAGAAAGTTGGAATACCTTTTATTAGTATGTAGGGCTCCGTACCCCATTCGTTGGCTGGCTCACAAACCACTGGTAATTATAATTATGTGTAAACGGGAGAATTTCTGTACTTGTTGCAATAAAATAAAATTTTTTGTTCTAATAGTTATCGCTTAGTTATTTGCCATCGCATGAACGGGTGAATCTCAAACAAGAAACCGTTCAACACAGTCATTGGGTATTTATGATTCTGAAATTGGACTTCAGTCGAACACTCCGCTGCGAAAGTTATTCAGATAAAAGCTTAGCTGCTGAGGTTTTCCTTACTAGTAACCCTAACTCTTCACAGCCAAATCCTTTGAAAAGGCAGTCGGTTAGTACATACTTTTTCGTGGAAGAAAACAAGACCTCACAAGGAACACCGGATGGATTTATCATTCCTTGCGTGGGACCAGAATTTTATGACGAGCATGTCGTGAGGTTAGCAACGAGCAGGAGAAGTGTTCAATTAAGGTCCGGTTTTAAAATTCATGTGTTTCAGTGTTTCATAACTAACGAAAAGAAACTGCCTCCAAACTTTACTATTTCTAGAAGTAGCATACACAGGTGACGTAAGATGAATATAAATTCCTATAACACGCGCAATTTGAGATATCTAAAGGTTTTCCAAAAACATGACTTTTGCTTTTTATAGGATGAAATATTGAGAAGAAGAAGAATAAGATTAAGAATATTGATTAAGATGATTGTAAGTAATGTGTTAAAATAATGAATTATTATTAAAAAATGTTTATGTCAGTTCGACATCAATGCTTCCCGAAGATCCCCAAAACAAACTACCAAGGGAGTGTGGTCAAAATATTTTAATGTCGACGAAGCTGTGATTGGGGGTTTCGAGCCGTACTTGGGGCCAAACTATGTGTGCCGGGCTAATACCAGCAATGGGCAAGTTATAACAGGGAAACACCGCACCAATGAGGAAGGTTGAATTTATGCGCTTGGGAGCGAGGAACTTCGGGCGACCTCTGATGGCACATACGAACTTGATGTCTACTGAGTCAAATTCTTACGCTTGGTCACTGAAAAGCAATGGAGCTATAGAGGCCGGAACAGTTGAAGGTGGTCTAACCACAAGGTACGAACGGAGCTATATTTGCCGTGGGTTGGTCTCTATGCCGTCGATAAAAGAAGTGTTCCTACCCGGAAATCTAATCCCAAGTGAGAGAAATTGCGCCATTCCATTTGGGTCAGGACAAATGGCATTTGACTATGAAGTTTTGATTGACACCAGCTTCAGCTGTAACTCGTATGTAAGTATGAAATTTTGCTAGTTTTGCATAGTTCACTTAAATATATGAATACCTTATCTGGTAATTACATGACATCAGTTAGTGTTCCTCAAATTTGATGGGTGTTTATTCTGCCCTTAATTTTTAAATTCACCTACAAGATATCTGGTCCATAGAACATCAACCATTAGTTCCTGTTGTACTTTTAAAATTGCGGTAATTAAATATGCTTGTGTGAACTTTGTGTTAGATGCTATAATTTTTCCTTCGGATTGTTTTACTTCATTTTAAACACATCATCGACTGTGGTTTGCCTTTCTGCAAATGATACTGCCTTTCTGGTACTTTCTGGCAAACTGTATCCACACTTGGGAACAATGATGGGCAGAATACATTAAACAAATGCTGGATTACTGATTACAGATTATTCTATATTTAAAAGATTTCACCAATTATAATGTTTGAATCACGTGAAAAAAACCAAATTTGTGGATTTTGATTGCATTTTAAATATTGGGCGGCGATTGCGGATTACAGATTACTTTCCTGGAAAATTCGACTTGGGATAACGGATTATAGATTATTACTTCTCAAATATTTTAACAACGGGACTGCAAGAATATGGAATTAAGGTTGGAGGAATTAAAAGGAATACGGACATTATATATACGATTACGCTTTGCAAATTACATTTAATTATAATAAGTTGCGGGATTTGGGGATAACAATTTACATTGAATGATACATTATTGAATGTGGGAATACTGTAAAGGATTACGTCTGTAAAATTTTACTGAAGGGGTTACGTATTCAGAATATATTTAAACTAAAAATAGATACAGCTTGCAGCCTTTTATTGCCCTTACCTTGTTTCCTTCAACCTGGACGATTTCAATAAAAGTAGCTAGCGTTGCTCCCAAAATTATAGAACGATTCACCCTGTCAATAAAAGAATGAAGTTATAGACGCTTAAAATAGTTATTATTATAAACAATTAAAAATTATGTGTAACTGTTAATGATTTCAGTGCAAGACTACACGAGTAAATTCTAAAAACGAACATCTATCCGGTGTTATTGATCAAAACTCTATCGTGGAATACCGGACATCAAAAGGACTTTGGTCGGACGTGTTCAATGCAGACACAGCTTTGAAAACTGGGAATCAGCCGGACTTTGGGTCGTTTTATGTTTGTCGAATAACTACAGCTGCTGGCGAAGTGATGATTGGAAAATACACCGCAAAACGTTTCAGTCAAGGTTGTTACTATTCGAACCAAGACACAGAGCTTTATATTGGAGTCCACATTTCAATTCAATTTTTGGCTTATGATTCCACCACAATTTATGGATGGCTGCCAAGAAAGAATGGGGCTATTGCTCATGGCGCAGTTGAGGGGGGACGAACTCTGTCCGGGGAAATTTCTTTCGTTTGCCGAGCACAGTATGTACAAGCGGACGGAAGCATAACTGTGCTACTACCGGGATACCTCGTACTAGTGTTTCTATCGGTAACAAATAGTTGGGCTCGACTCGACTCGAAACAAAAACCCGGTTTAAATTCCACTTTTGGGCTCGAACTCGAACTCGGGACATTCGAGTCGGGAAATTTTTTTGTACCCGAAACCGAGACCGTTAAAAAATGGCATACTCGAAACCGACTCGAACTTGAACCGAAACCAGACACAAAATTTACACAAAATACAACATCACAGAGTCCCGAAAAATGAGCATCAAACAAAGCATTTTTTTTGTAAAATCAAAATAATGCAGCAATCATGATTCTCATCATCATCTCCTTGAGTAACCAACCATTTCAGTGTTAAAATGTCGGAGCCAATGAAAAAGCACGCTCGAGAGGAATGCCAGGAATACCCAAGAATTCACGCGCCATCCTTACCATATTAGGGTACTTAGCTTCGTGCGCTAATAAAAATTAGGTATTGGTGTGTTATACGGTCATGTACAAAGATGGGCACCTCGCCTGAAACTAGGCCTTGTAAATAGGCAACTAGGAAGGAAGGAAAGCAAAACGGATAGGTTTTTAGGAAAGGAACTAGGAAGGTTGTAGAATTTATGTCAAAACTAGGAAATAGAATAGGAAGGCTGAGAATATGTAAAATAATAGGCAAGTTCATGGGAAGGGTGAGGGAATAGGAAGGATCCTAGAAAGGACTATCGGGAAGACATATTTGATGCCAACCAGCGGCAAGAGATGAAACTGGTTTGTATGATTTCAGCTAGTTATTTGTATTGGACCGTATAACTTTGAATAAACGACATAGTCAAAAACAAAGTGGGGATATGCCACAAATGACGTCATTAATTTAGTCAGTCAGTCATATTGTCCGTGCATGATTTAACATGACGTACTCAGTCAGTCCCTTCTTCATAATATGACGCCATTTGTGTGCATATATTTGACCCAAACCCTTTGTTACTCTTCCATGAAATCCCGTGTAAATTCGTAAGGTTAATTAACTATTTCAGCATCCAAAATCATTAGTTACTAGCCACTAAGAGTTATATCGAAATGTAATACAGGAGACAGTAACTGGTGTTAGTTTTTTAAAGCAGACACAACAATATTTAAGTAACGGGGAATTAAAATTGTGCTGTAACAATTTTAATTTGAAATGTGTGCGGATTTATTGACGCATCTTTGGAAACTAAAAGTTATACAAAGGTCCTATTGACTGCATCATCTGTCGGAGAAGTATGTGTACGCATTTGTGCACATATGCTGTTTAAATTTCCTCATATCAAACGGCTGAACTGATTTTTTAAAAAATTAACGTCTATTGAATAGATTTTTTACCTAAGCAAATCAAAATGGTCACACATAAACATCTTATACATTTTTGACAGGTGGCGCCATCGCCATTTACCAAGCCGTGCGAAACTTTAATAGCTCTTATATATTATATTTTTATATTATTATAAAAATATTAACCAAATGAGTGGCCCACTTCTAATCAGGGTTGGGGGTTTTTTTGGTTTTTTTCAAAAAAACCAAACAACCAGGTTTTTTTGGTTTAAACCGGGTTTTTTGGTTTAAACCAGGTTTTTTTGGTTTAAACCAGGTTTTTTTGGTTTAAACAAATTTTCAATCTAAAACATTCATTAACATGCAAAAACATGTGAATTTGAACAAATTTACTTATTTCCCAAACTCAGTAAGTATCACAAAGCATTAAATTTTTAATAATTTAGATATAATTTTAACGATAACTTTGCAGCATAAACACAAGTTTGGCATTTTTCATTTTACAAACGATTCCGAATTTCTAAATGTACAAAACTAAAAGCTAATAGTATTATTTACTTCACTTATTTTTAACTACACAATATCACAGTAACTGCACAAGTTTTGTGCACGACGAAATATAAGCATTTTGGATTGAAAATATTAAAATTTTAGGTGTTAACCATTGGTTTAAACCATGGTTTAAATCATTTGGTTTAAACCAAACCAACCCTGCTTCTAATTACCTTTGACCTATAGGATTTTACCCATGAATTAGTACAAGTGCCTAATGATTTTTGTTTCTCGTTTGGTTAAAGTAGAAGTCATTGTTAGGCTTCTAATTTTATTATGGGTATTGCCGATGGCTAATAACAAAATATCGATAATATAAACGAGATATACAAAGCCGATTAATTGTTCTTGCAATTAATATTTTTGTCGCAAACGAGCGCAGTTTTGAAAAATAAAGCACCGTGCGGAATTATATTATTATGCCCATGCATACATACACACATGACGTCATATACAGTCAGTATGCCTTCGTTGTGACGACGAATGATTATCCAGTCAGTCAGTCATAATTTGCCTGATTTTTGGATGACGTCATTTGTGGCACATCTCTTGTCAAGAAATTCCACCCATATGGACCTCACTAATAGTTAGACGTCTAGATTCGGTGTTTCCGTAGATTTCATGGTGTGCTGTGAACAGGGTTTATTTTTAGTACATTAATATTCTGAATGCTGCTAACGTTAAAATATATCTTCCAGAAAATCAATCCAAACTTGGGACTTATCATGTGTTCGTCTAACAATATACATTTTAAATGATGACAATTATCATATTTACACGCTTATGTTAATGTACATTGTTTCTCAACGCTATTCATAAAGAAATGTACAATTTTGACCAAACCGGCAAAGGTATACCCAACCAACTAAGGCTGAACAAAGGTAATTCAGACTGAACTAGGCATTTTAGGCCCTACTAGGCAATTTAATAATCTGACAAGGAAATAGGAAGGGCAATTATATGCCCATTTTTAGGAAAAAAGGAAATCAGCAAAAGTCCGGTTTAGGAAGGGTATTAGGAAGGACAATCGAGATTACATTGTTTAGGTAAGGTTTCAGGCGAGGGAAACCAGTTGCCCATCTTTGGTCATGTACAAATACTTGCTGCGTACAGAGACTGTTTTGTTTTCTTTGAGGTTTTCCACAAAAACTGCATATTTTTTTAAATCAGGGGTAGCAGGAAGGCCAATTTTTATTGTTAAAGTAACATGAATCAATAATTCCAAAATTTTCGAGTTTTGGTAGGGACCGGTAGATTTTGCAAACTCGACCCGATTTTTTCGGGTCGAAAACTTGATACCCGAAACCGACTCGAAAGCAAACGGTACGAAAAATATTAGGCTCGAACTCGACTCGAACCCGACTCGAACTCGAAACCTCGAGTTTCCCGAACTCGATCAGAAACACTACCTCGTACCCAGTGAAGGTAGTTGCAGAATTGCTTTTGCAGGGTCCCAGCTTTTGAGAAGCTACGAGATTCTGGTGGATGCTGGCTGTAGTTGCAGCAGCCACGTAAGTAATTAAAATTACTCCGGATGAATATGCATATAATTTTAAATTCGATACGAAAATCATTTATAAAACTTCCGGCTATGTAGGTTTATGATCCCCGAAAGGGGTTCCGGAAAACTGGGACACCAGATTTGCAATCGAAGTATACTTGCTACTCGCAACTTGGATCTACTCATATCATGTATCCCATCACTCGACGTAAGATTGTTTTTTAAAACGTTAGTAAATATTTGTCTAAGCGTTAGCATAGATACATAGTTTATTTACAGAGGTATGGAAAATACATGAAATTTATTATTGAAATACAAAATACAAATACATTTTCAGAACAGTTAAAATACAAGTATAAACTACAAATACCAGGTGTAACTTAGTGAAGATACAATATAAAATACAAATATCCAGAGTCATTTGGGCAAGATACAAAATAAAATACTTTCCTTCCAACAAAAAGAGAAAATATGAAATAAAAATACCGTATTTGAAATACGAAATACATATTGAAAATACTCTCATATTTTTCTCAAAGTACATATCTGAGATGTATCTAAAGTTTATTCTCCCAAAATATTTTGTATAATTAGGCCAAATAGTACGATATTTTTAAATAAATCAACTTAATGAAGGTAACTGCGTGTTATTAGACTTCAGAGTTGTGCATTTGTGTGTATCAAAGTAAATTAACATGGCCCTAGGTACAGAATATTTTTCCTTTAAACAAATAATCTTATAACTTCTGGGCAATATATTTATACTCGCGTCACTAATTTAGCTAGCTTTATAGTTCTCAGATACATTGAATTTTATGTATTTATACAGTAATTTCTTCAAACCCGTCCAACAGGTTTCAAAAACTCGTTTAAAAATGTTTTAAATTAGTGCTTTTACATTTAAAATATTTATTTGAGCATGTTTTAGAGACGACCTTAACAATTTCCAGAGTCATGTATTTTAAAACTATATTTTGTATTTGAAATACTGACTGGGTAAATTTTAGAAGATAAATAAATACAAAATACTATCACGTTCGTAGTCTTCAAAATACGAAATATAAAATACAGTAGACATGTAGGTGCTGACAAAATACGAAATACAAAATACTTTAAACAATTTACGGCTAGAAAAATACCAAATACGAAATACTAAATGTATTTCAAATACTATTTCAAATACAATATTTCAAAATATTCCACACCTCTGTTTATTTAATAGAGATTGATTCTTTTACACCTATTTGCCGCACTTTAGAACATGAAATTAAGGGTAATTTAAACCACGGGAGTAAATCGAGTGGTGAAAATCGAAAGAGTATTCGATGTGATGTGGAGGCGCCTTTTCAAAATATGGAATTGGATATACTAGTTGGAAAGTGTGACTCGATTATAGAATGTGACCTTAAATTCTCGCCTATGCCGCCTTTGGTAAGCACAATCTACTGAACACATCATACATGATATTACCAAGCATTTTTCTGGTATCTTATAATTCGGGCATCGAATCCATTTTTTTAAACTTCATAGGTTGGATTTAATGATGGGTTAATAAACGAGGTGTAGAATTTTTCCGATCGTACAATAAAAACAACGGGTGAATTGCAAAGAATTAAAGCACTTGCCACTTGATTCTCGTCTTGACTCTCGAAGAGGACGGTCGCAAAGGAAGAGCGCTCGCACGATAGCTTACACTAAACGCTTTCAGCTCATACACTTGTTATTGTGCACCTGCTCTAATAGATTATTAAATGCCCCCAAAAATTATAAGAGAGATTTGAGTTTAACCCCACGAGACAAGCAAAGTGACACCCCTGTAAGTCCTACGGTTGTTCGAAATCAAGGGAAGAAAATCAAAACAATGGCAGTGTCAAACGAGGATCTTAAAAACCTGATAAATGATCAGATTGCCGCTCTGTCGCAAAAACTTGACACCGTAGTTGAAGTGAAATTTAAAGATCACACTGAAAGAATTGACGCACTTGAAAAGAAGATCGAATTTCTACAGAAGAAAGCCAACGAAAAATCAATTGTTATCTTTGGTATAGCAGAGGAAAGCAATGAGACGTTTCCCAAGCTTGGAAAAATTGTTGATGATCTGTTTTTACAGCTGCAGCCTTAAGGGTTTAGCTTTGACAATTTCAAACGAATTCGTACCAGAGCCATCGGCAAGAACAGACCAATTTTGGTGTCTTTATACAGTGTGAGTGACAAGTTCGCAATTTTCTCAGCTATTGCAAATAATCGAAACCATCCGGCCCTGAAAAACATATACATTAATCCGGAAAGAACTCAGAAACTAGAAACAGAGAGAAACTAAGATTCAGAAAAAACTGGCCGAAAAAGTAAAACAACTAGAGGTTGTCAATCCAGGAGTTAAAACAAAAATCAGATACGACAAGTTATATGCAACCAACCCTGACGGATCCAAGGCAACCTTTACCCTGGATTTTGAGGACGTGGATTGGAACCCCATCATTATATGAAAAAGGAGCCCAGGACCAAGCTAACCACAAATACAATTGAACAAAATTGTAAGATACGCTTCTGGAACTGTATGTGTATTAAAAACGTGCTCGACCAACCCAAATCAAATCTACAACATCTTGCCTAGTTGGATATATTGTGCCTTTGTAAAACCTTGCACGTGACTAATTATAAAAGCAATGAAAAATTACAAGCAATTTTTCATAATTTTCAAGTATACCACAGTGAAGCTACCGGACAACACAGTCATGGTGTGTAAATTACGTAAATAAGTAAATGATGATGGTGCGGCTTTATTACAATATAACTGGGTAACGCAGATTCGAAAATTGTTTGCTGAACACAATACTAACATTTCACACGAAAACCCAGAGCTCACATTACACACAATTACTCACAAACAATTATACAGAAACTATACAAAAATTTAAAATGTGCAGATTTAATTAAGTTGAAAGAATCTCAAAGACAGGGATTATCAAATTATGAACTACATTCCGAGGTTCACGTTTAAACGAGTTATTGCCCAAGCAAGATTAAGTAGGTGGTACTTTCGGATTGGGAAAGATGTATACAAATTCCCAAGCAGCTATGCCCCAAATATCTGCCAGTGCTGCAATTCCCAAGATCAAGATTCCTTAGAGCATATGCTAATGTCATGCCCGTTACAAGAGCCCAGTCTTAGGAATGTCCAGTTATCCCAGCCGTACAGCTTGAACTTTAATCCAACGTCAAGAGAAGAAATTCACAACATTGTTTTAATACGGCATAACTTTCTACGCAGAAGAGACCTAAGTAACTTTAGCTAGCGTATCATTTGCCGGTATATAAGATAATGCTTACATGCTCAAGCATTCTTGTCCATATGCAATGAACTATGCAAATATGAGAATCACATGATTTAAACCTGTACTTACAAACATATAAAAACTTCATTGGTCATGGGTGAAAACCCTTGGGACCAATTAAATAAATATACATACACTTGCCACTGTTCATAATTGATATTCAGCATTCAAAAAAACTAGCAAATGTGAATTATGTAACAAAAACGAAGACGAAGACAGCTTTCATGTGATGCTTGTATGCCCACACTATGAAGGGGGCTGACATTTGATAAGTGAATACAAACGGGAAAGCAATCGGGAAAATTACATTGTGAACATGTTTAAAAGTGAAATGTCTGCAAGTGAATACTTAAAACTATACTCTTTCTGGTGCCACGTAGCTAAAGTACGAGAACTGTATTTTAATTTAATTGACTAATTTAGATAAGAGGAAAAATTAATGAATGTAAACGTTTACGGTTGTAAGGGCATGCATATGTATGATATTCAGAGGTATGATGGAATTTCTGGTTTCCAGAGTAATTTCTGTGCATGGTCATGGTTACGTTCAATGCACTTCAAATTTTCCTGAACCAGATGAGAGAAGCCCGTCTGGTTACATTAGCAAGTTAGATTACATGTTCATAGGCTTGGACAATGAAATTTGTTAGCGGAAAATGTTCTGTTCTCTGAAATATTAATTATTATGACATTGGATTTAAATGTCAATTCTTTAAGTTGTTGTCTTTTTTCTTCAAAAATGCCAGATTTTGCCTCCAAGGGATTCCCCAACAGTAGCGTAGTTACAGTCAAGAATGAGACACAAGACATTACAACTGGTTTAATGCAAAAATATGCTTGCATGATTTCCACTTTTATCCTTCTACCTACCCTTCCTTTGAAATTCATTTTAGAGGTATTTTTTCTCGACATCAACACTGACAATATTACAATATATTGGCATAATTTAGAATTTTAAATAGTAATAATTTTATGAGCAATCTTTCATGGGGTTGAATCTTTTTAAAAATAATGCTTAGTCGTGTGTACAAAAACGTTGCAAGCGCAGGTAGGGCAAATATTTATAGAAGAAACGTATCATTGCAAGGAGTAGTTTTGTTGGGATAAAATTTAGCAGAAGATGTTTAAGAGCACGGCCGTAGGGACAGTTGATATGATTAGAGTCCACTGTACATTACCATTGAAGCAGTGCTTAATGGGATTTCGCTTTTTATGGAATTAACTGAAATATAAGTATTTACGTAATTATATTTATATAATTTTGGAATTTCAGTAAAAGTAGGAGGCAGGGAGGAAGATGCATTTGTAAAGGAATTACCTGTAAATCCCGAAAAGCTGTCCAAGTCTTGGATACTGTATCTGGATTTTTCAACAGATGTTGCTAAAATCACTTGCCACGCTCAGTGGGCTAGCTCTGGACGCTCGATAAGCGACGAGATAGATACGAACTCAAAATTAGAAAACTCCGGGATAGAGTCTGGTGTCGGTAATAGTAAGCTAAATTTTAAATGATTATTTGGAACTGAATCTTCTTTGAACTACGTACAAGATGATATGATATTCCAAATTTTAGACTCTCTGCTCCTTAAGTATGTTATCATTGGATGTTCTGTGGCGCTGGTCATTTTCGTAGTAATGGTTGTCCTGTATCTGGTGCTATGGAGGAAGTATCGTAGCTCCAAGGTACGCTGTGCAAATTCAAGTGTTGTTTTTTGTATTAAATTTGGAACTGTACATACAATTAACCCCTACTGAATTTTTATATTTTGAGTGTTTTTAAATAACATATACATACATATGCACGTGATTACTATTTATTGGGACGTTTCATTTACCACAGGAACTAATCCGGAATCTAACAGAGGGAGAAATTTATGAATTTCATAATGGACCGAAAACAACTGAACGATATCAAGATGGAGAGACTCCAATTGAGAGCTTAGCTTTTAATAAGGAAATGGTGATAACGAGCACTGATTTGAAAATTGGTAAATAAAAATCCATTTAAGTAAACAAAATTATAGATAGATACATAGGATACAGTTGACAATATGTACGGAATTCATTGATCTAAACATTAATTTATGTTTGCAACGGTATAAAACAATAATATTTTTTTGATTATAATACAGGGTATGGTCTATATTTAAATAACCTATTTTATGTTTCTTAACAGACACTGAAGTTTTAGGTAAAGGTGAGTTCGGGATTGTCCACAAAGGGATATTTGGAAACCAGAACGTTGCTGTAAAGTCGTGTCAGGATAACACGGATGTGGACTATTTCAAAGCATTCTTGAAGGAGATCAAAGTAATGGGTTACATTGGGAATCACGAAAACATAGTTAAATTCCATGGTGCTGTGGTAGACAAGACACGGGAAAGTTCGAATACATAATTATTTTTTGTTACTTTATAAATATAAAACATAAAAACCAGAGTATTGTCTCTCATTGTCAGTTCACATTTCAATCCGACACTGACTTTATATGATTTTCAAAATCTAGAAATAATCAAAGTTCTTTTTGTTCCCTAAAAGGACAGTGCCTGGCAGTAATTGAATTGTGTCCACACGGAGACCTGAATAATTTTCTGAAACGGTATTTGGGAAGTTACTCGAATGTAACCCCTGAAGTGTTGTTCCAGTCGATGCAGATGATTGAAATGGGGTAAATAATACTAGTGGCCTTTGAGCCCTAGGTATTGCTATATTTAAATTCGAGAGTTATTTTTAAATGTAGTCAATTCTTAGAAGTAGAAATGGTCACCAGGCACTACTGAAGCCATCAATCTTATGCAGTTTTTGTATGCAAATTGCAAATGGAGGAATGGAGTTTTTGTCCCAGAAAAAGGTGAACATTATTATCATTATTATAATTAATTATGTTATCTTGTGGTGGTCGAAGTCCACTGACTAATACTTTTTGTAGTTTTACAAGCCATGGTTTTATTAAAATTAGAATTTTGGCACACAATACTGACAAATGGTTACAAAATGCGACATTTTGAGTCTGGAGTGTACATAATTATATGTATTAAGTTGACGCCTTTTCGCAGGGTTCCGATTACTATGGGATTGTGGGACCTCCGGTTCCAGGGTTTTCATTCGTCCCTGCAGGGATTTCAAAAAATATAGAGAGTTTTTAAAAATTTGTGTTCTTGTGCTCAACAAAATCAGGTATCGTCATTGGAAATCAGCGATTTTGACCCTGAATAAGGGATTGTGTCCCTGGATCAGGGAATGTTAGAAATCCCTGGTCGATGGGAAAATGCAGAAATCGGACCCCTGTGGTTTTACCTTGGTGTCTAGATTATGTCACAGAAGGCTCAAAATTAGCGTGCTGTAATTATAGGAGGATTTGACATATCGAGTGGTTTCACTGTTTTCAAAGCATGACCTCTTTAAATAATCATTATTACAATTTCCCCAACCACAGGTAATTCACGGAGATTTGGCTACGAGAAACGTCCTGGTTTTTGACAATAACGTTGTCAAAATTACGGACTTCGGCCTTTCACGGAAACTGTATAATTGCAGGAATTACACAAAAACAAACCAGGTACAATACACCCGTACTGTAAAAACTTTAAATTTTTACATCTACATACGTAAAATTGCATTGCTTCAAACTCGGTTCCTGTATTTTGAAGGCCCCTTTACCCTGGCGCTGGATGGCGTTGGAGTCTTTGCGGTATTTTCAGTTTTCAACCAAATCCGATGTTTGGAACTTTGGTGTGACGGTTTGGGAAATCTTCTCTCTCGCCCAAGTGCCCTTTGCAGGTGTGACGTGGACACCGCAGTTTGCAGACGAAATAGAGAAAGGTCTCAGGTTGTCAAAACCTCCGCTGGCGTCTCAGCAATGGTAAGAGTTTTTTAAGTTCAGTTTTTACTGCGCGCAAGAACAGTAACTTGTACTTTTTGTTGATAATTTCGCTAAAACCAATGTGTTATTAAATTTTTGGTAGTTTTGAATGGATTCTAAGATGCTGGGAAAATAACGAAGACTCTAGACCTACATTTTTGTTATGCAAAGAGTTTGTTCAAGATTTGATTTGTAAGTTTATGATAAAAGCATAAAAAACGTATTCGAGGTTATATATTTTTGTAGAAAGCTGCGAGTATAATGCTTTTACTGACTTATTTTTTTAGTGGACACTGCAGGTGAAGTTCAACTTCATGAAATTTGAATACCTATTGTTTTGTTGGTTCTGGGCTATTCATTTTTATTGTTGTAATTTGTTGACCTCGAAGTACTTGATTTTCCAAGTGCTGGAGTTGTTCAGGGCTAGGCTGTTTATCATTTCGTTTATTTCAATTTATTGTATAGATCCGTTGGGGCCGAGCTCTGTAGATTATTATTGAATTTCTGCTGTTTGATGGAATGAATAAAATTACAGTCTTTATTTTTACTGTACATACTTGTAAGCACTATCATGTGGGTTGTTGAACCCTACCGAGCGTATTCTTGCCACGGTCGAACTTCTTTACAGATGTAGTCGTTATACAAAAAGTAACTTCAGAGTGACCATCAACACAACAACAGTAACAATTAGAATTTATTCAGTGACTGACGGTACAGCCCTAGACAAATCTAAACCTGAAGTCAGTGGTTGGATCTTTGTTTCTTAAGAAAGAGTAATAATACGATCTTATTTGAAGCTATGAGAATATTTAGTGCATTAATTTTTACACTTATTTTGTTCTGTTAAATATATATATATATGTACCCTATATTTAGTTTCATATTATCATTAACGTTGCTTCTGGAGGTTCATATTTTCCTAAAGACTCCAGTCCTTCTCCTCCTTGGGGGTCAACGAACACTGTAAGTTTGCATTATAGTACGTTAATTAAGTTCTTTCCTTAAAAAAAATACGGAATGACTCTAAACAGTCTTTGTATTTTCTTCACGTTCACAGCCGTTCTTGGACTTCATGAAAGCGCGCGATGACTTCCGAGCAACCTGGGAAGGCGACAATGCTGCAATGCAAGTTGATTATATTCGAGTTTATGCGGTGTAAACAAGTGTGCGATTTCATTAAGAGACAAAAAAATATTTGAAAAACCAATAGTTAATAAGTGCAAATATATGTAATTATGTCAAATGTTTTGAGGTTTATTAACTTTATAATTCGGTAGTGTATACAGTTGGGGTTACAGCAGGGTTAAGGCGCTCCCAATTTGTTACGAGAAAAGTGTGGAAGCGCTGATTGTGTCGTACTGTAAAATCTACTGCAATATAAGTGTCTTCTATTTATTCTAATAAGTTCATATTTTTATTTACTGATTTTAAAGTCTTGAAAAACTACATTCTTCATTCACTAGATAAGGATATTGTAATTGTACAGGTAAGAAAATTGATTCGGTTTGTGTGTACATGCCCCGAACTGCATAAACATTTTACACATGTAACTTGCATAATCTTGATTGTTGCTCCTCATGGGTACAAAAATCGTGTAACTGGACCTGTTTCTGGACCCATATAACGGGTACTACCCGGAACCCATAAGGGGCACTAATCTTGATGTTTCTGTATAATGTGAGCATTGTTGCCGCCTCTATTCCCACTAAGGGAGAGGACACCTTTGGTTTCCATCAGTGCGTTAGAAATTTTGTTCCACATTTTCTAAAAAAATTTCATTGACTCAGGTGAACTTCTGAGGATACAGGGAAACAAAGTTTTAATAATTTCGAAATTAGCAAATATTTTATATTCCAACACAATTTTGCAACATTTTATTTCAACGTTTTCCACAGGAAACATAAGCTGACGTAAAATTCCTCTTAAATTACTACTACCACTGTAGTTAATTGAAAAGTTCATTTAATGTCGATGTTGCACAAGTGCTCAAAATATTAATTTACTAAAATCCACTGGAGTATCTTAAAAACTCATTTTTGATGATATAATAAACAATAAACTGAATCAAATGTGGATATTTAGTTTTTCTGAACCATGTCCGGATCCTGACTTCGGACCAGACTAGTTTCATTATATATGAATCAGACTGAATCAATCACACGTCTAATTTTAAGTTCAGTCCCGGAGAAATCTGAGCAAATTTTATTTTGGATATATTTGGAGAGGTCAAAGGTTATATCTAATACAAAACAAAATGTACCTTTAATGCCATTTAATGCGTCCCCTCATAAACCAAACCTAACCGAATATGATATATTGCTTATTAATTTATGTATTTCGCAAAATGCATTAAACGCTAATTAAACACTACAATGTATGCAACACTGACATTACAAACACAGTGATACCTGTGTACTAGAAACATTTCGCCCCCTACCCCTAGCCCAAGTATCGTGGAATGACAGATGATAGAAAGTAATTGCTTCCCTTTATAAAAAAATCAGACTTTTCAAAGTTTACTCCAACCCGTTGGCTCAAAAACTGTCGGTACAGATGTCAAGGGAGTGAGTCAAAGTCAAGGTTTTTTTGAAGAAGGTAAAATTTGGAAGCATAAAATCGTTTGCCGTAGTTTTACAGATGGATCTTTTGACGCATATTTGTAGCGAGGTGATAGACATCGCGTCAAAGGTCTCCTACTTATGTATATTAATGTATTGTATTTCATGGAAATGAGCACATTTAATTCACTATACACTAAATTTGATGTCAAAGCAATTGGGCTGTGCAGGTTGTGGATTAATCTGAAAGACGCCCTGGGGAATGGGAGATCAAATGTGAAAGTTTGCAGTGTCCATACTTAAACATGTCAGTACAACAATATTTGGATCGATTTTCATATGGTCCTTTTAACCGACATAATATATGTGAACTATATAAGTATACATTTAGTTTTGGTGCTTTGAATGATCAGAATTACAACTTCATTTTGTCCAAAATACACTTAAACTCGCATGCGCCTCTCATCTATCAGTTTTATGTTACAGCCTATAGTGGTTCATGTAACTAATGTTGTTGCCTTGCAGGTCAGGCCTGGCATTCAAGTTCAAGTAAAACTTGACAAGTTCGGGTCAAGTTCAAGTTCAAGTCAAGTTCGGGTTACAAGTTAATTTGAACTTGACACTGAAATCTCAAGTTCGGGTCAACATGAAATTTGAACTTGATTTTAAGGCTCGAATCAAGTTCATGGTCAGGTCTTCATTATAGACTTGACATCAATGCCATGATCAAGTTCGGATCACATAACCCCAAAACCATGAACATGAACTTGACTTTTCATGGTCAAGTTCTTATACTCATATAATACGCTGTAGATAATCGTTCTTATGCAGATGTCCTTGCTGAAGCTGTAAACGCTAATTTAAATCACAGCGTTTTCGCGTGCAAATTCTAGACCGGTATTTCTGTGTTTTCAACGAGCAACGTGCTCCGGGCTCAAATATTATAAGCTAAATCCTGTTGTATTTTCTTCTTCACAACATCTTTTCAATTTTAACTTGATTTAAATTTTTGAATAATCATATTTTAAAAACAACTGGAAAATGAGCACATCTGAAAAGTCTCCACAGTGCGAAGAAGATGCTGATCCTGGAAGTCTAACTGCATCAAGTAGCCGGAAAAAATTACCTAAGGTCCACAAGCATTTCACATTTTGCGATTCTACAAAAAAAATACAGCTGCAAACACTGCTCGTAAGTGTATTCATATATATATATACCTGTTTCAGTTGTCCTGGCACAGACCTACTAACTCCTAAAAGAATGTTAGAAGACATCATTTGTGTTTGTCTGTGCTTGAAGGGATGGTTGAAATTCAAATCTCAAACCAATTTTGATGAAATCCATGCATCATTCAAAAAATTCTACGGGAAATCGAGTTATTTTTATATTCTCTTATTATAAGTTTTATCAATCATTACTTCTAAATTTTGATTTTCAATTTTAAAAAATGAATGGAAATTAAATCTCAGATAATTTGTTAGCCTTTCTAATTATAAGTATACATACAACACTATAACTAGAAATTCAAGTCCATGGTCAAGTTCATGGTCAAGTTCATGGTCAAGTTCATGGTCAAGTTCATGGTCAAGTTTATGGTCAAGTTCATGGTCAAGTTCCATTCATGGTCAAGTTCGTCGAAATTAACTTGATTATGTGAACTTGATTACTTCGGTTCGTACCTACTTTTAAAAAATCAAGTTCAAGTTCGGATCTTAATTATGGTGATATAATCAAGTTCGGGTCAAGTTCAAGTGCGAATCATGAGTTGAACCGAACTTGAGGCCAGGCCTGTTGCAGGTACAATTACACCAACACACATACATTTGCACAATCGTCCTTTCGCCTTTTTATTTTCAAAAACAAGCATAGTTGCAAAGAATAAAATCTGGAAAATAAAACCTCAATTTTAAAAACATTATATGAAAACAATTTGATATATGTGAGGTATCACGAAACCAAATTTTTTGATGCCATTACCAAAAATAAGTTTTTTCACCACAATAATTAAAATTGCACTGATAAGAGCAGCAGTCTGAAGCGAAAAAACATCTTTCTCCGACTTTTCTGCATTCTTCCTAAAGTTCAAAGTATAAAGTATTAATTAGTACTGAATCAAAGAACCGATTTCTAGCATTTAAAAAGAAATATTTTTACGAAAGGTTAAACGCTTACGCAGTCGAAACCTATACAGAAGCCGGTGCAGCAGTCTGAATTCCAAAAACACGCTTCGCCTAATTTTCTGCATTCTGACTAAAGTTGAAAATATAAGGGAATTGTCAGAATTTCAAGCCATATTTTTATTCAAGATAATTGAACTTACGCAAGTAAGTGCTATGCAATATTTGGAGCAGCAGTGATGATTAAAAAGACACCAGGATCCCATCTCAGAGCAATCCTGATAAAATGCATTATGCACATATGTTAGCCAATTGTAATAAGCGTTTCAAGTACAAGGCCCCCGCTCAGCAAGGGACCGTGGGAAGCTTTTGTGTACATATGGGGTTTAGAGTAAAGGTAGTAAAACTGGGGCGCGCCAGATTTTGAATTTTCCTCTTATACGTTCCGTGGATTACAAACAAGATTAACAGCCTCGCGAACGTTAACAAAACCCCTAGGACTGCGTAATGTATGCCCCAATTTTGCTTTCGGTTTGCCGCCAAGGTTTAAAGTTGTAACGTCAAGGCCGCGAAGTTTCGTGTAGGTCAATCATATAGTACGAGAATAGATTCCATCAGTTACGGCAATAAAAAATACTGCAGTATACAGTCAATACAGTGTGTATTCTGCAGACGCGAGCCTGTAATGGTAACTACTGGCAAACTACACAGTAGGAGAGCGTTGTGAGGTAGAACGAAGATTTAAAAATGCTTCACGATGACTAGAGGGCCATTCATTAGGAACGCCATGGGCACCAGGTGGTTATGGGTATCTTCAACATGGGACATACATACAACAACATAACTTTGGGGGGGGGGGGAAGGTGGAATGGTTCTAAAATTGCTAAAATTATATGACGTTATCTAAGTATGGTCCCTAAATAGAACGCAAAGCCTGGCTGGCGCATCAATACGGAGAGAAAAGGGTTAACATCGAAAACAGCAAGTTCCAAGTCTTCCAAAAGAATCGGTTAAACGTATGACGCGTGACTCGTCAGTGCCCATAATCCCCCGTAAAGTTAATTCTTTCTCTACCAACTAGTTCCTGATCAATCCTGATTTATTATAAGTATTTTAAATGAGAATCCTAAATTTTCGTGGTAATTAAAATTAATTTGACGTTACCTCATCATCATAGAACATGCCCTGCCCTTGCGATGGGCCTACGAATACGGCCAAAATATAAATTAGTTCCAAGGCATGAATCAAATTCCTAAACAAATAGGTTCAAATTATTTCACATATCAATACTGTATTATATTGGATTGAAAAAAAATAAAATGGCTTACTTTGAAAACATCTTGTAACACCTTTCTGATTGCACGCTTTCTACTCAGATATATATTGCTAAGCAGATTACAAGTAAGAAGCGATCATAGAAAAAATCCAATACGTTTTATATTTTGGAGCTAGTTTTTAGTGAATTTTAGTGTCAACTAAATTGTAAACTTTTCCTATTGTTCGCTTGTTGCAATGTATGATGATATATGAGGACGATTCAGTTGTTGAAACTAATGACAATGCGGCGATTCTCCTAAGTGACATGAATTTCTTTTATTTTACAATTCTATATGTTGTAAACACGAAGTCCAAGGATTATTTGCAGGCGCTCCAGAACAAGTGAGGAGGTGGGGGTTGAAAAAAATTTGAATTAATGAGTAATACACTCACAATCATCGGCCACGTACAAAAAAATGTACAATGCAGAACTACGCATTTAATGATCCTTGCTTGGCGCCAGACTCGAAAACACAAAATTCCCGAATCCTCCCAAAAGCAAAGCAATTAATTACTAAATTTAGGAGTCTAAAGCGCATTACAATTTTAAAGTAACATTTTACTCGAACCCTGACAATAACCTGTTTCCCTGGAGGACAAAATCCGGAAGTTTTAACCACCCAAGTTGACGCAATCACAACCCGAAGTACACTTACGGGGAAATACATTCAGTGACATAAGGGCCTTGGAAAGTATTTCTTCGCATCATCTTAGCTGGCCCCTGGTCAAGACAGACGGTTAGGTCCGTAATAATAGAATTGGTAAACCAAATGCAGGAGTCTGACCAGGGGATGCATTAACGTGAGTAGCATCAAATTAAATTATTTCACGAAATTTACTCCAATAATAATAACAGGCAACCGCGTACAGCATTCCTTCAGGAAACAATCTAAAACCACATTTGAATTAAAAAATTAACCTATCGATTATTCTTTAATTTTGAATTACATGCGAGGGCCCTCATATTATTTGAACTACAATACTTGACGAAAGAAAACTGCTTGTCAACCTACCTCAACTCTATTACAACTTACATAAATACTAGCACCAGCCATGGGGGAAAATAAAGCTCCAAGCCAATCTAGCCAGTCCTCAAGCTCATCGTCCAACAGAGATGAAAGGGCTGAAAAGCGTGAATTTAAAGAATTCATGGACAACACAAACAAGAGGCTACAATCCCTGGAGGATGAAAATAAATCTCTGAAGGAGGAAGCAGAGAGACTGAAGAAACAACTGATCAACTCCAGCAACGACAAGACTTACAATCACAGCAACGAGCGCAGAAACAACCTCATAATATCCGGACTGGAGAAGATCACAGAACAATCTAACCCTAACCAAGCGAAGGCAGTGGTCAACAATTTCATAAAGGACAAGTTAAAAATTACTGAAAATTTATCATTCACGTGCGAAATCATTGTTCCTAAGGTTAAGGCTAACGAACCAGCTAAAAGGCCCTTAATTAAATGCAGGTTTAAAGATATTGCAGAATCAAACAAAGTCCGAAGTAAAAGAAAGGGGCTACCGGAACGCAATGTGTGGATAAATGACGACCTCAATCCGCACCAACTGAAGATTATAAGTAAACTATCAGAAAGAAAGAGGGAAATCATCAAAAAGAAACCTACGTACAAAGCCCACATCTATGCGAATAGATTCTTGATCATCCGAACCTCTGGAGGGAAGGAGTCCTTTTATGAATCAGACGGAACTGACATTGTCCAGATTGATGCGATTCCTGGCATCCGCCCGAAAAACAACCAATGAAAAGACGCCTCGCCTTTAACTCAATCATCAACAACAATCTCTTTATGGAACTGTGACGGTTTAACAAACTTCAAAAACTTAACACCTAAAGAAATGGACCAAATAGTCTCAGGTATTATATGTATCTGTGAAACATGGGATGAAAGTGATAATCCTAAACTACAAAAGAATATTCTTAATAATTTTAATTTAATAAGTTCGAAAGCCAAAAGAACCAAGAAAAAGGGACGTGCAAGTGGGGGTCAAATAATTCTCGTCGACAAACATATTTTTAACATTGGAGATATTTTATATAATGAGTTCGGTGTAATAGCATTGGAAATTATTCCAAAGGAATACTCAGGACCTTCGCTAATTTTAATATTTGTGTATATTCCTCCAGGAGGCAATTCGGACTATTTAATGACGAGACTTAATGATATAATCGTAGACATAACCACCAGATTTGGAATGAAGAATATAATTCTAGCAGGGGACTTTAATGCTCGGGTAGGAAATCTTAATAACCATGTCAAAAGCCTTTGCAACGAAAAACTCAGGAACAAGAGAGAAACCATGGACCCAACAAAATCTAAACGAGGTGAACGTTTAGTTAAGATTTGTGAAGAAGCCGATCTCATCATACTAAATGGCCGAACAAAATCGGACAGACCAGCTGTATTCACATATGTAGGACTACAAGGAAAAAGCGTCATTGACTTGATTTGGGTTAATGAGCGTTGTGGCCAAATAATTGAGGACCTATATTTTAGAAACTATGCACTATCCTCTCATACTGTAGGGAAGATTTTATTAAACGTGGGAGTCCAGCAGAGATGGACCGTGGATATAAAGACGGATCAACTAAAATGGAACTCTGATGAAAAAGTAAATTACTACAACTATTTGGGTTCTCTTTCTCCTTTCGGTGGACAAAATGTAGATGAGCATTATGAGCACATTGCAAGAAATATTAAGAAGGCAGCAGAAAGTAGCAACATGAAGTTCCTCAGGAACCCAAGGAAACGAATCTGGCAACCCAAACCATGGTTCGACTCAGACTGCAAAATCTCAAAAAAAACTTTGAATGGTCTTTGGAAGAAAGTAAGACAGTCTTTCAACAAGCAAGAAGTTGTTGCGTACTGTGAATACAAAAAAGCCCACTCTAGACTTCTCAAGTTAAAGAAAAAAGAACATTGGGAAGACATCAAACAGAAGCTAAGGAACAACAGAAACACCTCACAATTCTGGAAGACTATAAATACCTTTCGTAATAGCAGACAACCTCCCAAATTACTTAGCGAAGAAAAATGGATTAAATTCTACCAAGAAAACATGCCTCTAAAAATCTTCGGCCCTACTCAGGAATTTAGAAAACTTGATGAGGAACTTGACAGGAGTATCTCAATACAAGACCTCATTTCAGCTCTAGATTCACTCAAAAACAACAAAGCCCCAGGCACGGACAAAATTCCAAACGAATTTCTAAAGAATTATCACCCAAACCTCAAATCAGAAATCCTCGAACTCTTCAACAATATCTGGAAGACTGAACAAACGCCAAAACAATGGTCAGAAATCGAAATGACGACGCTTTTCAAAAAAGGGGATGATCAACTCCCAATAAATTACCGTGGAATTGCATTAATTAATACTATCTCGAAATTGTTTACTACCGTAATCCAAACCCGGCTCTACAATTGGTGCGAGAAACACAACATTCTTCCACAGTCTCAGGCAGGTTTCCGACAAGAAAGAGGATGCTCAGACCAGATTTTCTGCCTAAACTCTATAGTGCAAACTCGGTTATCAAGAAACCTTAAACTATTTGCTTTATTCGTAGACTTTAAACGTGCCTTCGATTCAATTAAACACCAAGTACTATGGGAAAAAATGAACGCGATTGGAGTCAGTGGGAAAATAATAAACATCATTAAGTCCTTATACGAAAATGCGAACTTCATCGTCAGGTGCGAGGAGGGTTTATCTAAACCTATTGAGGTTACAATGGGCGTTCTCCAGGGGGAAATCCTCAGTCCACTACTTTTCTCCATATATATTAGCGACATGGATAACTTCTTCGAAGAACATGGCGCTAGTCAAATCAACATGGGATACGAAAGAAAAATAAGCAACCTCCTTTTTGCTGATGATACATGCATCTTGGCAGACAGCAAACTCAGCCTACAAAAGAAAATTGACATTCTACATGAATACTGCAATTTAATGGGGCTGGAAATTAATTTATTAAAAACTAATGTACTGATTTTCTCCCCTAGGGGAATAAAACCGAAAAAGCCTAAGTGGTTCTTAAACGGAATTGAAATCGCAAAGGTAAATGAATACACGTACTTAGGAGTGATATTCCAATCCTCAGGAATTTTTAAGAAACACCTAGACAACATCAAATCTAAAGCCGCTTCCGCCTCAAACGCCTTGGTAAACACACTAAACAAAGCGCCAATGGACTCCTGGGACAGTACAGCCAAACTAGTAAATGCGACAGTGCTTCCCATTTATCAATACGCTGCCCCAATTTGGAGTCTAAACTTACTAGAAGAAATTGAAACTGTTCAACAGTTTTTCTTAAAGAAACTACTATGGCTCGCTAGGTCTACTCCTAGATACTGGGTAAGATCTGAAACAGGCAAACCTAACTCAGTAGTGCAAATAATAAAATTGACCATCCTATTCTTGGCCAAAATTCTAAACCAAGACAAAAATAGATACGTTAGGCAGTGCTACGACATGCTTCTGGAACTATCTCAGCTAAAAGATGAAAAGCAAAAATTCAACTGGGTTCTCCAAATAAAAAACATATTCTGCAACTATGGCTTCATCTCGGTATGGAATAAGCAATCATCGGAAGTTCTACTAAACAACCTGGAAGACATACTAACATCTATCAAACTACAATGCGAAGAAAAAGACATTCACAGAATTTACAAATCATCATACTCCCACGAATTCAGACGACTGAAAACAAACACTCACACCTCCAATTACCTGAGAGCCCCCATATCCCTTAGTGCTAAAAGACTTATTGCTCAACTAAGAGCTGGAAGTGATAAATTATATTATAAGAAGTATAGAATTAAATTTGACAAAGAAAACTGTAAATTTTGTTCTCTAAATGAAGAAAACGATTACTACCACTTATTTTTAAATTGTACGCATTTCGTTTCCCTCAGGGAAAGATTCCTGACAAATTATATAGCCAATATAAGAAGAGAGAATTTTTTTACTCTCTTGAATGTCCAGGATACCGACCAACTTTACAGCATTATAAATTTTATTTCAGAATGTGCTGACTTGCGTAATGATTTTTAATGTAACAAAATTGTGTTATGGGCGAGACCCGAATGACATTAATAAATTGAATTGAATTGAATTGAACTACGCATTTAATTAATAATCAATTCTTCGATTTTTGAAGATTTTTCTTGTCAATATTTTGTGAAAAACAAGCTTTCACAAAAGATAGAAAATGAAGCTCAGACGTTCATGTATGTATATTAATTTTTTTATTACACACAATATATTCCATTTAATTTGTATGGACTTCAATTATTATGGGAGCTAGTGCTGGGAATATATATGGCAATTTTAAAAGCCAAAATGCAACAAAACTTTAATGCGATTTCTGAAAAGTGGGGGTCACTTCAATAGTCTTCACTCTGTCTTTTTGAAGGGGAAATTCCCAAGCCGAAACCTCTTTTCCCAAGTGCCTGCCTCTCTGCAAGTTTAGGCTTATTAACGGATAGTACTAGAAATGTGAAATTTTTTATCGAAATGATTCTTTTTTGTGGAAGAATATTTATAAATGCTTTTCTGAAATAACCCCAAAGTGACATCCTAGCCAAACCTAATTAATTATAGTTTTTCGAAATTAATACGACGGTTCCAGAAACAAATATTTTTAATATTTGGCACTGGTTGATTAATTTGGAAATTTTTAATCAATTAAATAAATTCAACAAAGGACAACAACGAAGTCCTGATGAGGGTGACCGGCAAAGTTCTCAGATGAACTTTTCTGTATGAAAACAAATGTTAAAATTTTGATCGAAAAATTGATTTTATCCAATTATGTGTATAAATGTAATGACTGTTTAGTTTCACTTTATTCGCATAGATGCTTCTGGTGGTTCATAGTTTCCTGGGGACTCCAACCCGAGTAGCTCCTCCTTTAGCTTTAATATTCTCATAAATACGGTTTGGAACGGAATACATGAGATTTTTGGGTTTCGCTGGAGGGTATAGGTGCCCATTATTTATGTAGGGCTTCCATTAGCACACATTTAATCTTCGGAGGTTGGTCCCTGTTTTGGGGACATCTTTCCAATACTTCCCACAAAAACTCGATTGGATTCGAGTCGTGTGACTGGGCTGGCCAAGAAAGGACATTGATTCGGTTGTTTTTGCACCATTCCTTTACCGATTTCTCGATGTGCTTTGGATTACCGTCTTTTTTAATTATGAGGTCGTCATTAATTTTCCGTTTTGTCGTCAATGAACCCAAATTTTCGGCCAGGATTTTTTTTGTAAATTTCTGCAGTCAGTGTGCTGGGCACCACCCCTAAATTCCCCACCCCACGAGATGAAAAAAACCACAAACTACTACGGTACATAAAAGTACAGATAGGTATTATACGTTGAGTTATTTCTAAAAGAAGCCCCCTTACTTACCACCACCGTGCTTAACGACGCATTGGACAGAGTCTGACCAAAGGAGCACAAAAGGTGTGGAGACGACCAGGAGAGTAATTTCTGACCGAATCTGTCGAATCCACCGTCAAGCACGGCGGAGGTAAGTAAGGGGTTTTCTTTTACAAATGAATTTTCGTGAATTCATACTACAACCTATCTGTACTTTTATATACCGTAGTGGTTCGTGTTTTTTTTTCATCTCGTGGGGTGGGGAATTCAGTAAAGGAAACAAACAATCCGAAAATTAAAACTACACATGAAAGTTGAAGTAACGGCTGTTCTGACCACGCGGGAAACTAAGTCTCACAAAATGGCTGCCATGTGAAATGTAGTTACTTTTTGTAAGACGATTAGATCTGCAACGATATTCAAATATGACAAGAATAGGGTTCAACAACTGACAATGAGAGGATTGTGGGAGTACCGCAAAAATAAATAATGTAATTTTATTCAATCAAACGAACCAACAATATCAATAATAATCTACAGATCTTCCTCACAAAAAAAAAGTACGATAAATTGAAATAAACAAAATGATCAACAACCTAGCCCTCAGCAACCCTATGGCTTGAAAAATCAAGTACTTCGAGGTCAACAAATTACAACACAAAAATGAAAAGCCCCCTTGGATCCAAGACAACGACATTTAATTTTCATACAGCCGAACCTCATCTGTAGTTTCCACTGGAAAAATGCGTTTATAAAAGCATGACTCACAAATATTTTAACAAAAAATTTAACCTTAACTAAGTTACTAACTAACTTAAGTTTTCTTTGAGTTCAGCATAAACTTACCAGCCAAATGTCGAAAGAACTCTTTGCATTCCAAAAATGTAGGTCTAGATTCTTGGTTATTTTCCCAGCATCTTAGAATCCATTCAAAACTAACAAAGATTTGATAACAGATTAGTTCTAGCGAAATAATCGGTACATATGTTACCTATCTTGCGCACAGTTTGAACTTACTCCAAAAAACTCTTACCATTGCTGAGACGCCAGCGGAGGTTTTGACAACCTGAGACCTTTCTCTATTTCGTCTGCAAACTGCGGTGACCACATCACACCTGAAAAGGGCACTTGGGCAAGCGAGAAAATTTCCCAAACTGTCACACCAAAGCTCCAAACATCGGATTTGGTTGAAAATTGAAAATACCGCAAAGACTCCAACGCCATCCAGCGCCAGGGTAAAGGGGCCTTCAAAATACAGGAACCGAGTTTGAAGCAATGAAATTCTATGTAGATGTAAAAATTGAAAGCTTCTACAGTAGGGGGCGTATTGTACCTGGTTTGTTTTGGTGTAATTCCTGCAATTATACAGTTTTCGTGAAAGGCCAAAGTCCGTAATTTTGACAACGCCATTGTCAAAAACCAGGACGTTTCTCGCAGCCAAATCTCCGTGAATTACCTATAATTGGGGACATTTTAATTATTACATACTACAAGGTGTCATTCTTTGAAATAACTGAGACTTGTTCAAATCCTCCTATCAATACAGTAGCATAGTTTTGAGTTCTTTTTGACATTTTATAAATACGAACGTAAAGACTGGAAATCAGGAGTCACTGTAATACAAGTTTCACCTTTTTCTGGGACAAAAAATCCATTCCATTTGCAATTTGCATGCAAAAACTGCTTAAGACTGATGGCCTCAGCACGGACTGGTCACTATCATTCCTGCTCCTAAAAATTAAACATTTATAAAAATTGTTGTCAGAATTTGAAGCTTTAACTTTATGAAAGGCTTAATATCCACTCGTATTTGTCTACCCCATTTCAATCATGTCCACTGGCTGGAATAGTACTTCTGGCGTTAAATTCGAGTAACTTCCCAAATACCGTTTCAGAAAATTATTCAGATCTCCGTGGGGACACAATTCTATCACTGCTAGGCATCGTCCTTTTGGGGAGCAAAAAGAATGTCTGTTAACGCTAGCATTTTGGAAAGCAACATACAAAAAGGGCAGTGTCTGAATTCTGAATTGACACTAATTGTAAGAATATTAATAAAGTTGTATTTGTTTAAAAATAATTTCTTATTATAATAAAAAGATGTATTCTAACTTTCCCGTATTTGGTCTACTACTGCACCGTGGAATTTAATAATATTTTCGTGCTCCCCAATGTAAGCCATTACTTTAATCTCCTTCAAGAATGCTTTGAAATAGTCAACATCCGCATCATCCTTACACGACTTTACAGCAACGTACTGGTTTCGAAAAACTCCTCTGTACACAATGCCGTACTCACCTTTACCTAAAACTTCAGTTTCCGCTAAAAATAGGATAACATTATATTTGAATGTCTACTAAATCCAGTAATGTATTCAGAAATTATTAGTTTTCCCGTTGCTATAAACTTAAATTAATCTTTAATTCGTTCAATTCAGTAGATAATGCGACAACTATATTTGTCCGTGACTATATTCATTACCAAATTTCAAAGCATTGCTCATTATCACCATGTCCGCATTAAAAGCTAAGCTCTCGATTGGAGTTTCGCCATCTTTATTTCGTTCAGGAGTTTTTATCCCATTGTGGAATTCATAGATCTCTCCCTCTGTGAGATTCCTGATTAGTTCCTGTGGTAAAAATATTGTCAGAAAAAATACTAGTCGCGTGCTTACTTGATAGTTACAAATGCTCAAAATCTTAAAATTCAGGGGAAGCAAAGTGTACGGAAATGTGTGGAAATTAAAAAACAAAACAGAAGTTGATTTTGAAGCTGCGCAGTGCGTACCTTGGAGCTCTGGTACTTCCTCCATAAAACGAAATAGAGCGCAACCATGGCTAGGAAAATGACCAGCGCCACGGAGCATCCAATGATAATATACTTAAGGAGCCGAGAGTCTAAAATTTGGAATATTGTTTTATCCTGTAATTTACAGTTTCTAAGTTCATTCAATTTTGCATAATTATGTATTAATTTAGCTTACTGTCACGGACAACAGACTCAATTCCGGAGTTTTTTGTTTCTGCTTCCGAATTCTTATCTATTTCGGCGCTTATCAAGCGTCCAGAGCTAGCCTTATGGGCGTGGTAAGTGATTTTAGTCACATGTTTGGCAAAAACCAGGTACAGTTGCCACGATTTGGTAAACTTTTCCGAATCTGTAGGTAAATCAGTTACAAACGCATCTTCGTCATTGCCTCCTATACTCACTGAAATTCAAAAATGACATTCACGTAAATATGTGCACACTAAAAAAAGGAGCTGCTAATTCTTCAATGTTAACATATTAGTGGACTATTTACAAAAACTCTCCAATAGCACCGTACTTGAGCATCTTCTGTTAAATTTTACCCCAACAACAATACCCCTTGCAACGAGTTATTTTTCGAAACAAAATTCAACCACTTGAAAAGGTTTGCCACACCCTCCAGGCAGGGGTCGGATTTATGTAGGAAAAACGGGAAGAATTTTCCTTTTTTTGGCAGAGATTTTCGAAATTGTTGAGGTGTTTTATAGAAAACAATTTTTGTCAGCAGGGATTTTTGAATTCGTTGAGGTGTTTTACTTAAAATGATTTTTGTCAACAGGGATTTTCGACATTGTTGAGGTGATTTACGAAACGGATTTTTTGTCAACAGGGATTTTCGACATTGTTGAGGTGATTTACGAAACGGATTTTTTGTCAACAGGGATTTTCAAATTTGTTGACCTTTTTTTCAGCGAGGATTTTTGAATTTGTTGAGATGTATTACAAAAATTGTTTTGTCAACAGGGAGTTTTATACTTGGGTCGAACAGGGACATCATGACCACCAGGGAAAATGAAAAAAAAACTTCCAGGGAGATTTACAAAAATCCGACCCCTGCCTCCAGGGTATGGCATGATAACTTTTTAGAAATTAAAAACATGTAAATCCTGACCTTCCCTTACAGCGGTACACAACACTATTTAAAATGTTAAAGTAAACCAATGGATTGTAAGTAGGGAGAATGAGAACGTCTGCCTCAAAATGTACTTGACAGAACTAACCACACCCTCAAATAAAAAGTTATTTGCCCTTACCAAATTTTGAAGGCTGGCCGTTGGAATAGGCAATCTCAAAAGAAATAGTAGGTAGAAGGATAAAAGTTGAAATCATGCAAGCATATTTTTGCATTAAACCAGTTGTAATGTATTGTGTCTCATTCTTGACTGTAACTACACTACTGTTGGGGAATCCCTTGGAGGCAAAATCTGGCATTTGTGAAGAAAAAAGACAACAAGTTAAAGAATTGACAATTAAATCCAATATCATAATAATAAATATTTCAGAGAACAGAACATTTTCCGCTAACAAATTTCATTGTCCAAGCCTATGAACATGTAATCTGACTTGCTAATGTAACCAGATGGGTTTCTCTCATCCGAGTTAGGAAACTTTGAAGTGCATTGGACGTAACCATGACCATGTGCAGAAATTACTCTGGAAACCAGAAATTCCATCATACCTCTGAATATAATACATATGCATGTATAATTATATGCCATATCAATTATGAACAGTGGTTTAATTCTTTGAACTTCACCCGTTGTTTTTATTGTATGATCGGAAAATTTCTACATCCTCGTTTATTAAACCATCATTAAATCCAACCTATGAAGTTTAAAAAAATGGATTCGATGCCCGAATTATAAGATACCAGAAAAATGCTTGGTAATATCTAATATCATGTATGATGTGTTCAGTAGATTGTGCTTACCAAAGGCGGCATAGGCGAGAACTTAAGGTCACATTCCATTATAGAGTCACACTTTCCAACCAGTATATCCAATTCCATATTTTGATAAGGCGCCTCCACATCACATCGAATGCTCTTTCGATTCTCACCGCTCGATTTACTGCCGTAGTATAAATCTCTATATTACTGGCCACTTCTGATGGATCTGTTAATTTAAAGCTTGGCGCGCTCATTTCACTATAAAGCAAGCTAATACGTATGTAGTATACAACTTGACTATATAGCCAAGCAAGTCGGTGGTATACACACAGCAAGCAAGTCGAGAAGCACAAGCACAGCGAGCTGAGCGAGCTGAAACTCTGTTGCAGAGGAGACATTTTTCAGCTCGCTGTGCTTCTCGGTTAAAATAGCTTGCTTGCTGTGTATATACCACCGACTGCTGGCCTAATTCATCGATATATAGTGAAGTTGTATACTACATAGACATGCTATCAGCGCAGCAAGCGAGCAAGCTTTAAATTACCACTCACCGACTTTCCTTTCCTGCATCATAGCATGCATCACATAATCGCACTCAAATAGGTTCGGCTTATTGCTGTATAGTATACACTATACACCACCGGCTTATATAGTACTATATAGCTAAGTAGCCGAAGCCGAAGCCAGCCAGCCGAAGCTTCTATCGAGTCGAAACTCGAAACCACTCTCCTGCTTCGCTCTTCATTTTCAACGAGAATTTCCAATAGTGTGGACTTTCCTGGATATGGTTGAACTTTCATGTTCGGATTTACGGATATTTTTACACTTGCTTTGGGAATTGTTTGGACATTTCTCCGGATATAGTTGGATTTTTGTGTGTTTAGGCATTGTGGGGACTTTTCCTAGGATATTGTTGGGCTTTTATTTTATTATTATTTGGATTTACCCAATTTTAAACATCTTTTAGACGTGGTTTTTACCCATTGGTAGAAAAGAAGGGTGGAAAGGAGTAGTGACCCATTGGTTTAACCAAGGGTGGAAAGGAGAGGTGACCCAATTGGTTTAACCAAGGGTGGAAACGAGAGGTGACCCAATTGGTTTAACCAAGGGTGGAAAGGAGAGGTGACCCAATTGGTTTAACCAAGGGTGGAAACGAGAGGTGACCCAATTGGTTTAACCAAGGGTGGAAAGGAGAGGTGACCCAATTGGTTTAACCAAGGGTGGAAAGGAGAGGTGACCCAATTGGTTTAACCAAGGGTGGAAAGGAGAGGTGACCCAATTGGTTTAACCAAGGGTGGAAAGGAGAGGTGACCCATTGGTTTAACCAAGGGTGGAAAGGAGAGGTGACCCAATTGGTTTAACCAAGGGTGGAAAGGAGAGGTGACCCATTGGTTTAACCAAGGGTGGAAAGGAGAGGTGACCCATTGGTTTAACCAAGGGTGGAAAGGAGAGGTGACCCATTGGTTTAACCAAGGGTGGAAAGGAGAGGTGACCCATTGGTTTAACCAAGGGTGGAAAGGAGAGGTGACCCATTGGTTTAACCAAGGGTGGAAAGGAGAGGTGACCCATTGGTTTAACCAAGGGTGGAAAGGAGAGGTGACCCATTGGTTTAACCAAGGGTGGAAAGGAGAGGTGACCCATTGGTTTAACCAAGGGTGGAAAGGAGAGGTGGCCTTTTGGTACCTGGTGGAGTATAGGCACATCAGTACCTGGTGGATTAGGTACATCAGTACCTGGTGGAGTAGGTACATTAGTACCTGGCGGATTAGGTAAAATTGAATTTTCCCGAGGAGTTTTTGCACACCCTGACGCCTACAGGAATGCCTCCACATAAACTTACTTTAAAAGTGGGAGCAATTATTATGCTATTGAGAAACTTGAACACAAGGAAAGGATTATGTAATGGTACAAGGCTAATAGTTAAGCACTTAGCTAATAATATCATTCATGCTGAAATATTGACAGGAAGTGCTCAAGGTGATATAGTGTTTATACCTCGAATTGATTTGATTCCGTCAGACCCTGACATTCCATTTACGCTCAAAAGAAGGCAGTTTCCAATCAGAGTGAGTTTTGTAATGACTATTAATAAAAGTCAAGGGCAAACATTTGATCGTTTGGGAATATATTTGCCATCCCCAGTTTTTACACATGGACAATTATATGTTGCATTTTCAAGAGCTACATCAGGGAAGAAAGTTAAAGTCAAAATTGTCGATACTGAACATCAAGGGAAAATAATTGATGGCAGAAATGAAATATTTACAACAAATGTTGTATTTAAGGAAATTTTCAAAGGATAAATTAACATTTGTATGTTAAAGCGGGACTAACTCCAAGCCGCGATCTACGGGTCAAACATGGGGCATGGGCAGGGCCTTGGTGGGAAGTTCCCAAGTGCGCTCAACCATGATATATTGCTTGAATTATTCTAATGTGTCAAGTCTTAAATCTCATTATACTCATGCATATTCTAGAGTATATGTAAGGGTATCTCGAACCTATAAGTAATTATCCCTGCTGAGCAGGGCTTTCTACTAGTTACCCTTAATTTCCTGTTCTAAAGTGCGGCAAATAGGTGTAAAAAAATCAATCTCTATTAAATAAACTACTGTATCTATGCTAACTAACGCTATGCTAACACTTAGACGAATGTTTACGAACGTTTTAAAAAGCAATCTTACGTCGACTGATGGGATACATGAGATGAGTTGATCCAAGTTGCGAGTAGCAAGTATACTTCGATTGCAAATCTGGTGTCCCAGTTTGATGGAACCCCATTCGTGGATCATAAACCTGCATTGCAAGAAGTCAAAAACATTATTTTCTACAAGTTTTATAAATGAAATATTTATCTGGAACTCTTACATTTTCGTTATCAAAAATCTAATTTTTGTAACTCACGTAGCTGCTGCAGCTACAGCCAGCATCCACCAAAATCTCGTAACTTCTCAAAAACCGGAACCCACCATAAGGAATTCTGCAACCACCCAAACTGGGTACGAGGTATCCTGGCAACACCACCGTTCTATTTCGGTCTGCATCTTCATACACTGCTCGGCAAACGAAAGTAATTTCCCCGGACAGAGTTCGTCCCCCCTCAACTGCGCCATGAGCAATAGCCCCATTCTTTCTTGGCAGCCATCCGTAAATTGTGGTGGAATCATACGCCAAAATTTGATATGTGCTGTGACCTCTAATGTGAATCTCTGTTTGTCGGTTCGAATAGAAGCAGCCCTGATAACTACTTCGACTGTTGTAATATTTTCCAGTCATCACTTCGCCATCGCTTGTAGTAGCTCTGCAGACATAAGCCAATCCCACCTCAGGCTCATTCCCAGCTTTCAAAGCTGTATCCGCATCGAACGTGTCGGACCAAAGTCCTTTTGATGTCCGGTATTCCACGCCTGAGTTCTGATCACTTACCCCGAGGGAATTTCGCTTGTTCTCTTCGGAATTTACCCGTCTAGTCTTGCACTAAAAAGTTTTTTTTACCGTTTTTGTTTTGCAGAACTACTACTGGTTGAGTAAGAAATCTTGTGGTTAGATATCAAGCATTTAATCATATTTGAGAAATTCTGGTTGATGCCAGCTAATTTTAAGCTTTGCATATTTAGCCAAGCTTGTACTACATTACTTGTAATAAAGCTACACGCAAAATTTCATACTTACATATGCGTTACAGCTGAAGCTGGTGTCAATTAAAACTTCATAGTCAAATGTCACCTGTCCTGACCCAAAAGGAATGGCGCAATTTCTTTCACTTGGGATCAAATTCCCCGGAAGAAACACTTCATGTACCGAAGGTAAGGAGACCAACCCTTTGCAAATATAGCTCCGTTCGTTCCTTATGGTTAGCCCACCTTCAACTGCTCCGGTCTCAATAGCTCCATTGCTTTTCCATGACCATGCATAAGAATTTGATTGAGTAGACGTCAGGAATCCGTACGTGTCATCAGAGGTCGCTCGATGCTCCTCGCTCCCAAGCGCATAAGTGCAGCCTTCCTCATTGGTGTGATATTTGCCTGGTATAACTTGCCCATTGCTGGTATTAGCCCGACACACATACGCCGGCCCCACGTGCTGCTCGAAACCCCCAATCACAGCTTCTTCGATATTGAAATTTTTTGACCACACTCCCTTGGTGGTTTGTTTAGGGGATTTTCGAGAAGCATTAATATCGACCTGACATCAAATATAATATACGTATTGTTAGTAATCCCTTATTTTATTTTAATACATTCCAATCATAATTATATACTTCATCCCGTGAGTACACCAAAAGTGATGTTTTTTGAAAGCTTCAGTTACTTAAAGCTTGGAATCTATTTTGTTTTGTTAGTTATGAAGTACGGATATAATAATTGGCGATTTTTCTAACCAAATGCTAGTGCAATTTGCTTTTAATTCCAAAACCAGGACTTACCTCAACATTCTTCCTGCTCGTCGCTAACCGCACGACATGCTCGTCATAAAATTCTGGTCCCACACTCTAAAAAGAGCAGTAATCTTGCATGCGGCGTTCCCTGATAGTAACTCCGTACAAGATTAAAATCACGCTCTGTCACAAAAAGTGCAGGATTATTTTTTACGCGCACTGCCTGGTAATATTAATCTTGCAAATTTTTGATGCCGTTATGGATATTTCTGTTTTACCCTATTGCCATGAACACTTTCATCCCAGCAAGTACTACATTCATCGTGTAATACATAGGCAAAAATGACCGTTAGAATTAGTCTTCACCGCGCGAAGTGCATGAAACAAAAGTATACTGCATCCATGATGAATTCTGCAGGCTGCATGGATTTTTGTTTTAAACCGTGAAAAGGATTTATTCTTACGAAAAAGCATCATGAGTTTCATAATTATTAAAGAAGTGCTGGACACATTGAATATCAGCAACCTGTATGAGCAGAAATTTCTCGGTAAGTGTTTTTAAATTTTTATTATTTTTATTATTATTTTACTATTATTAGACCAAATAGTTTTACTAAAATGTAAAGGCATGGACATTTCAAAACCAATATAATTGTCAGCTGTATGTATGTACGTCCTTTGGAAATTTGCATGATTGTGTACTTTAATTTCGCTTGCAGAAATGAATTAATTAGGTTTATAAAAGGGGCTTAAATATTTAGATGAAAACTTGAACGATGAAATTCTAACACTGGTGACGTTAGAAGAATCTTCCACTGACCTAAAGGAGGAATTTCGTTTGGTGGTCCCCAGTGCAGGCCATAGAATTGCTATATTGGATTCTTTCAAGAAGGTTGTAACAGCTCCAAAGGTAACATGCATTTACTGTCCCATTAAACTTGATTTGAGTTGGAATTCGATGTGGTCTCATATTAAAAAAGCCCACCAGTATAATGCACGCTGCAAAAGCTACCAGTGTCCCATTTGTAAATTCAATTTTACATGGTATCAGTCTTTTCGAAGACATTTTGAGTCCCACTGTGGCAGTGAATTACAACGTAACACGACGAAGCCATTAGTGTATTCAGTACCCGATAAAATAAATATTGACAATAGCGACATCATTGCAGATGTTGAAGACACATTAACGAAGCAAGACATATATGCAGACATTGAATCACGAATGGCTGAGATCGAACGGCAATCTGTAGTTTTTATAGTGAATTTGGAAAGTTCTGGGAAAATACCGAAAAGCACTGTAGCCCAAATTGTTGCCTGGACGCATGAATTGATGCATGAAACGACAAATTTGGCGGCCAAAATTGTGTCAACGGTAACAGACGAGAACTATCAAAGCCGCCTGCTAGCTCTTCTTGAAAATCCTTTCAAAAACGTGAACTCACAGTACAAGTTGGAAAAATACCTCAAAACAAACGATTGCTATATAGAACCTGAGGAAATTGTGTTGGGTACTTATCATGCCATTCAAAATTCTAAATCGACAACAACAACGAAACTTTGTCAAGACACTATTCAATACGTTTCAATCCACAAATTGTTACAAAAAGTATTGCAAATACCAGGGGTTCTTCAAAACTGCTTCGAAGTCACGTCTAGAGCATCACAATTGGAAAATTCGAGTTACACTGGCCCGCTGTGCGGACAACATTTCAGAAACTTGAATCGGAATAGAA
Organism: Allacma fusca; assembly: GCA_947179485.1. Taxonomy (NCBI): domain Eukaryota; kingdom Metazoa; phylum Arthropoda; class Collembola; order Symphypleona; family Sminthuridae; genus Allacma; species Allacma fusca. The sequence goes on along the minus strand of OX359246.1, from coordinate 58,544,778 downwards.
ATTTTGACGTTCCAGTTCCAACAATATATGTACTAATGTTTTACGATGAAGTCGAAATTTCCAATCCGTTGTCATCTCGAGCTGGGATGCACAAATTAGGAAATTGTTACATCTCTCTTCTTAATATTGACGCCGAATTCAACTCCAAGTTGGAAAATATTTTCCCCTGCTTATGTTTCAAGTCGAAACATATACAAAAATATTCTTTGGGTGTGATACTCCAAGTACTGGTAAATGATTTAAAGAAAATTGAAAATTCGGGTTTGATAGTTGATTGCAGTGATTATACAGGACTTGTAAATATCAGACTTGGACAAATTATAGGCGACAATCTTGGGATCCATCAAATGTTTGGACTGGTTCAAAGTTTTTCTGCCAGTTATTATTGTCGTTTCTGTAAAATGTCCAAGCAGCAATCCCAGACAACTGGTACAGCCTTAGATCACCTTATTCGAAACCGGCAAAATTATGAATCGGATTTACACAAAAACGCTCCGTCAGAAACTGGAATCAAAACTAGCTCCCCATTTAACGATTTACATTTTTTCCACACGACTGAAAACTACTGTCCGGATATTTTACACGACTTTTTTGAAGGCATAGTTCCTTTGGATTTAAAATTGGCACTCAACAATCTTCTTGCCAATCGTATTTTGAATTTAGAAGAAATAAACACCCGGTTGTTAAGTTTTAACTACCAGAGTTATAACAATTCCAAACCATCTCCTATAGTTGCAAACAAATTGCATTCAAGTGATAATCGAATTGGCCAAACAGCAGCTCAAACAATAGCAATACTAAACTGCTTTACTTTTTTATTTGGCGATTGCTTCGACTCCAATAATGAATGGTATCAGCTCATATTATTACTTAAAGATATTCTGGAAATAGTTATGTCGTCGTCAATTTGCGAGGGAAATATTCCATTCCTGAAGAGCTTAATTGAGGACCATCATTTCCTGTATCGGAAATTATCACATAGCCAGCTGAAACCAAAGCATCATTTCATAACGCATTACACGAATGCTATTCGAAACATTGGACCCTTGCTACGCTACTGGACAATGCGAAATGAAGCCAGGCATCGATTTTTTAAGGGGGTGGCAAGCTCGTGTGGCAATTTTCGAAATATTTGCAAGACTGTCATGAAGAGGAACCAAATATATTTAAGCTACAAGTTTTTGCTGAATAAGGAGTTTCAACCCCTTCAAATTCAGGAATTTGGGGCCGAAATAACACAACCTATCAACACAAAGTGGTGTAATGACATATGTACAAATTTGAACATCTCCCAAGAAAATGATATAGTTATACTTCAGCATGTTCGTTTTCGGGAAAAAAACATTAATGCAGGAACTGTTCTTGCAATTTGTGGCAATTTTGAAAACACTCAATTTTTAGATGTACAAGAAATAATTAAAACCTCTAAACTCTATTTTGTCGGATTTAAATTGGAAACAATCTACGATTCCCATTTTCGGGCCCACAAAATAATTAAAAAGGGGAAAACAGTTGTAATGAATCCCGAGAACATAGAATATTTGAATCCCTGCAATATTTTCAAAAGCTTTTGTAGTCACTATGAATGGATTCAGCTACCTTTATACTAATTAGTATTTTTGGTATAGGCGAGAGACGACACAAGTGCATTGGAAGCTGGGACCAGTAATACTGAGGTAGGTCTTTTGGAAGAATAAAATGTTGGTTATTCTAATTTAATTTTTTAATGTCGACACAAAAAGATCATTTTATTTACATCTATACTTCCATGTAATAATGTCTAACTGAATTGTTTTGAAAGTTCACTGATTTTAATATTTTTCATCCTCACAGGTTACCCTTTTTGTAAACGACAACTGTATACGTAGTGCTTTGGTGACAGATGTTACTGGATCCGTGTCAAATATTCCAGTAAATGCTGGACCAACAAAGCGGATGCGTAAAAGAAAACTATTTTTTGACGAAGACTCAGAAATATTGGTATACTTTTTATTGACTTATTGAATATTTACTGCGAAAACCATTTTTACTTTTGTAATATAATAATTCAACGTGTGTTTCTATAGGACGTGAAAACAGTTCTGAAGGGTCATGACAACGCTATGCGTTTGACATATGGGGACCAAATCATTCGTGCAAGTGGTTCCTTGCAGCCGCTTACACCACCTTTGCGTCGACATTTGATTAAAGTTGTTTGCACGGAGTTGATTATCAAGTGCCATTCTAACCAGTATGTTGCATATCAATTTTCGAATTTATATTCAAATATAAAACATAATCGGTTACTAATTTAATGAGTAGACCATCAACTGACCAGCGGGAGCAGCTAGCTGAATGCATAGTTTCACAGCTTTACCCAACGTTAGCCGGCAAGGACAGATCTGATCTCAAGGTATTTTTGTAGCGTCAAATCCAAAGTTCAAAAAAATATAAATGTCTAATTTGTTCTTATTTTTGTGCAAAGAACTCGTATTACTTCCCATCAACTGTTGTCACTGACAGCAACACTGGCAAGAAAAAATCCCTTTCACCAACTGGGTACATTCAATATTTTTTTAAAAATTTCTGGAAATCTGTACGCGTAAATAATGGGGCGCCGAAAACAGTAGTGGATGCAATTTCGTCAAGTGTGACATTGGAGGCGCGAGGTATTATATTCATTCGTATATAAATATATTATTGGGTACCCTAAACCTTTCCTCATTCCCACATTTTCAAGATAAGCTTCTGCCATTAGTTTTAAGAATTGTCTAATTATTATTCCCCCAAACCTATTGATACAGTGGTCAAAATAGGTGTGGCTTAGCAAGCATTGGTTGCCAATATCCAATGATAATTGTGATGATAATTGTAATTGATTGAAAATTATGTAAATTATTTTAGAAGAAGACGAGGATGAGATTGAAGACTGGAGACGATGGCTGACTAATCATACAACCCCACCGCAGAAGGTGTTTGATTACCTTCGTAAGACGTTTTCTGTCAGGAGGAAATTATTGTTAAAATGTAGAACCGATTCACATTTTATGGATTTTTTTACTAAATGGCCGAGAATGCTTGATACCGACGGAGCTGTACGTCATAGTAATTATTAACGCCACTGCAGTAACAAAAACAATTATTCATTATCATCTGGTCATTTTATGTATGTTTTAGATACAGCAGGACTTTCAGCTGTGTTATCCTTTGGTTTCTGACAATCTGTCATCCAAGTGGAGTGAAGTCTGCATTAAAATTGTCTCCCATTTTACTGCAATGAAGAAAACGTTGCATCAATTTGGAATTTCGGATGGAGGTCAGGAAACAAAAAAACGAATTCTGTGTGAACTTTAAATCATTGTTTTTAATTGCCGGAGTTTTTGCTATTACAGATTATATCGGCGATGAAATTGGATTTTTCATGTTACCAGCGCTCTTGAGAACAAAACTTAGGAAAGTAACCGTTGTTGACAGTGCTAGGTCTTTCATTGAAGTCGTTAATGTAAAGATATTAATTTTATTCATTCAAGTTTTAAAATAATTTTTTACTGTAGCGATTTTAATAAATTTTCAAGTTACCTGTTTGAATCTTTACAGCCCTTGCTTGATATTGATCAACTTGCAACTGCATCGGATTCGACGTCTGCAAGAATTGTTTGCAAAGGAAATCTTCAAGATCTGTGCTTACAAGAATATTTTGTTATTTTTGAGTATCGGGCAATCAAGGTCGAGACTTTACTCTCAGCTGTAGATCTGGCGTACAAAACCTTTTATGTGTTTAACATGCCTTTTCCTGCCGCCTGTGCCAGTGTTTGGCAGTTTTTTGATTATTTTGTATACGACATGTCTCAAAAAATGCCATTGCCACCATGTGTGTCTGAACTTTGTGCTTTTCTTTCTCATTAGTTAATACCGTTTGGATACTACAATTTTTTTCATTTAATTGTTAATAAAAGTATTACTGATGCACATAATCAATATCAAGAAATTGTTCGCAATGTATTTATTTTGATTTATTTTGAAACTACGACGCGTCAAATGCTACTGGTAATTTTATTTAATACCTTCCGGCATCCCATTTAAAAACTTCCATTTCAGAGTCAAAATTGATCTGCGTGCGGCTTCAGATTACTCCGCAAAAATCCATTATTTATGCATATGCATTGGCTTAATATACAACTGAGTGCAACGTTCAATGAGTTACACCGGACATGACTAGATTTAATGGATTTAAAATAATCCCGCATGGTGTGAATACTCATAACACCGCATTACAGTATGAATTTTGTTCCATTCACGGCAGGTTAGCACAGGATTCTTGCTGGGGAACACCCAACTGTCCAGTCGGTTTTAATTTTACTCCGCAATATTTACAGTGCACGCAAGGAATGATAAATCCATCCGGTGTTCCCGGTGAGGTCTTGTTTTCTTCCACGAAAAAGTATGAACTAACCGACTGCCTTCTCAAATGATATGGTTGTGAAGAGACGTGATTATCAGTAAGGAAAACCTCAGCAGCTAAGCTGTTATCGGAATAACTTTCGCAGCGGAGTGTTCGACTGAAGTCCAATTTCAGATTCATAAATACCCATTGACTGTGTTGAATGGCTTCTTGGTTGAGATTCACCCGTTCATGAGATGGAAAATAGCTAAGCGCTCCCTGTTAGGTTAAAAATGATTTTTTTAAATATACATACATCTAGTAAAGAAATTCTCTATTTTATATTCTATAGTATAAATACATACCAGTGGTTTGTGAGCCAGCCAACGAATGGGGTACGGAGCCCTACATACTAAAATAAGATATTCCGACTTTCTGGCTCTAGTATTCAAGATATTCCTGGAATATTGCTCAAACTCAAATACAGAGTTGCTAATGGGACGGAGTTCGCAGCCAGTTGACAAAGGGATTTTATTTGAGAAGCAAAACTGTATGACTGGAGGTTGAGGTGACGGTTGTTTTTGAAACAGCGCTGATTGAAAGAATTGCAGCACCAGAAGTGCAACGAAAGTTGTCATTGCACAATCAAATTATTGTAAATCAAATATATTTCTAATGGAATAAAGTACTGTATTCAAAGGTTTTATAAATGAGGGAATATTGACGGTCTGTTCATGAATAGAGTAATGCATAAACTGCAACCACATGCCGTGAAAGGTTTTCCCCTTTAATGTTTTTCGGTTTTTCCGTGTGTAATATTTATAGTTAGTGCGGTGAAATTTATGGAATTTATTGGTTCTTCCTGTTGTTTCTTTTGCTTTGATTTATTTTAAAAAATCGATTGGTATAGTATTTTCCTTTAGGGAGTATGCACATATTACGTTTCTTGTTTTCACGATTTTTGGACCCTACCCTCCCTATCGTCATCCTGTGGTCATTTTCCCATGATCCCCCCTCCCCTGTAAACGTCATCAAAGCAAAAACGCAGTCAAAAACTACTTGACCGATTTCGTTCAATTTTTTTATCATTGTTTGTGTCGAAACCTCGTAAGAGTTAGTTAATGATTAAAATCGGTTGGCTTGATCGTGCGAAAAGCATAAATTATGAAGGAAGAAAAGAGAAATAATTAAAAAGACCAACAAATGATTACCTGTGGGGAAACTAGAGATCGTGGCCATATTATTTTGGTTTCCCGTTCGCGGGCAAACGCACAATAGCAATTGATGTTTTTGCAAAGAGCCTAATATTATTCAAAATTAAACTTTTAACGCCAGTAGTATGATCAAATTCGCTCTGATTCCAGTCAGCCATATTTCCCATAATTGCCATCGGTAAGTCCGACGAATACTCCGCTACACATGCTGTCTAAAACTACCAGAGCTGTCCAAAATACATGCTCCCCAAATACAAAATACTAAATACATTCTTTCGGCGTAGAAAATACAAACTACAAAATACAAAATACATTCTTCAGGCGTCGAAAATACAAACTACAAAATACATACTCAAAACGTAGAAAATACAAACTACAAAATACATACTCAAAACGTAGAAAATACAAACTACAAAATACATACTCAAAACGTAGAAAATACAAACTACAAAATACATACTCAAAACGTAGAAAATACAAACTACAAAATACATACTCAAAACGTAGAAAATACAAACTACAAAATACATACTCAAAACGTAGAAAATACAAACTACAAAATACATACTCAAAACGTAGAAAATACAAACTACAAAATACATACTCAAAACGTAGAAAATACAAACTACAAAATACTAAATACATTCCTCAGGAGACGAAAATACAAACTACAAACTACAAAATACATACTTTAAACGTAGAACATCCAAAATCTGTAATTTAGTTTTATGTGATGTTAAAACGATTGCATTTCTTCATTGATGTGATTGGTTTTGGCATAAACGGAATTTTCAAACCCAAAGAAAGTGCGCCAACAAAAAATACAAGTAGCTTATATAGCGAACAAAATACAAACTACAAAATACATTGCTTACTTTACTTAAGTAAGACAAAATACAAACTACATTGACATACATACTGAGATTGACGAACGTGATTTTGTAACCATTCCTATATAAGCCAAGATTTTTCGGAATGCTCATGGTTGACAAAAATAATGTATGACTTACGAGTGTATATAAAATGTATCAGTGGTATTTCAACAATAAAAGTTTGCTACAAAAACACTTAGTCTAACAATTATCCCTGTTTATTCCTAATATTTTTCTGAGAGTAGTTGAAACATCATCAGCAAGGTTACCCCCACCCTCCCCTTGGCATACACAAAATCATCAGCATCAGGACCCCCTCCCTCCCCCAAAACTGAAACGTAATATGTGCACACTCCCTTAGTACAAACACCGTGAGAAGGTACGAATTTTCGAGGCAAAGTATTCGTCATTACAATTAGGGTTTGTCGATTTTTGAATGCCTTAGGTATTTTGCCTGCTCGGTATTTTTTGCCAGCAGGAAGGGAAAAAAACAGTTTATGCCCTCGCATTGCCCTTAAAAATAAATGCCGGGCAAAAAGGCAAAAAATGATTGGCAAAAACGGCAAAAATTATGGCAAAAATATCTACTTTTGCTGGGCATGTTGGGATGCAGTATTGTGTCATGAAGAAATCAAACCTCTTATGCAGACTCAACAACAATGTATACGATTTCGTTGGTTTCATTTTCATCGCTGAATTGCACAAACGCTTGCAAATCTTGTAGTTTTGAATTGCCGGAATTTTTACGGAATTGTCTTTTAATATCCACTGAAGCTTGCTTGCGCGTGGATGTATGCATTGTGCATTTAGCTGTATGCTTTCTTTGAATGTTACTACAAATATTACATTTTATATTACACGTTCCAGAACATCAACCCGGTGTTGAACCCCCATTGTAACCAGCTTTTATTTCCTAGCCGTCTCCTCATTTTGGTTGCCATATAACTGGCAGTAATATAAGATGGCGATAAGCCGCAGAAAATTAAAATAATACAAACAAATTTTTGCTCACAGAAAGTTCAATATGCAACGAGATGCGTTTTGACGTGCTACTAGGTGCATTGAGAAACCGGTACTTTGCAAGTTCGACATGTTTTAAAATTTTTATAATATATTTAAAATAGAGCAAGCACCAATGAAGACGGAAATCGAGCGTTCCATGGGCATCGCCAATTTATGCCAATTTTGCCACGGCAAAATATATTTTATGCCAAATCTGCCATAATCGCATACAAAATCATTTTATGCCCATGTGAATAAATGCCCTAAATTCCTGCCAAATATGCCTGCTTAATTTGTCATTTACGCCAGAGCATTTAAAAATCGACAAACATTAATTATAATAGGCTATTTATTATATGTGCAGATAAGGAATTAGAAATGCTATTGAAATAAAGGATATTCGTTACAGCAATTCAAAACCCTTGGCTCATATGGTTCACTCACTGCACAATTTACATTCAAATGAACATTTTACTACATATGGGCAGAGGCCGAAGAGTGTTCTGAAATATTTTTATGAGCGTTTGATCCTGCGTAATGAATGAACAAACAAATAGAAAGCTCATTGTTTCTGGAAACCAGGTTTGACCTCTGTAAGCAAAATAGCTAACCAATTAACATTCAAATACAAATGCAAAAGCCTGATCTCGGAGTCTCGGAATTTTTATACATGACACACACACAATGTACAAAATTGGGGGGCATTACAACTTACACCTTGCAAATTCTCTTTTCCGGTTGCAAGAATCATTACACACTAGATTTATAAGGGGCTAAGTTATTTATTTTATTTTGAATTTAAGAATTTCAAACACGTTTTGAATTACTAATTAACTAGTTAAGTAAGTACGTGCGGATGCGTGTCACACACATACAGTGCATATCATTTTTGTGAAATATGTACATCCATACGTAATTATATATTGTTATTTTTACATTTACATTTAATTGCATGGAGCTTCTTATACTTACTGATTTAGCCCTTTAAAGACTATTCACCCGGAAGATCATTATACATTTTTAATCGATTCGACACGCTATAGTATGATAATATGTAAAGGATTATGTATGTGAATGGCAATCAGTGTCTACATGTAGTTGTAGATAAATAGGTAATGAATACCTTCTTGCAAAAACTTGGAGTGTTCCACAAGAAAAAACGAATGAATTTTTACAACTGCACGGACACAACTTTGCAATCTCAATGTCGGAAAAAATCTTAATTCACACACCTAAAATGTGGGTCTGGCGTTGGGGCTATTGTCCCAGCATTTCATCATCCAATCAAAACTGAGAAAAGCATCGAAAATTTATTCTATTTCAAAATTTCTGCAAGCTACACATACATACATATATCTAACACATCTTGAGTAGCCAGTTGAGGTTTTCCCTGCCGAAAATCATCTGCTAATCCATCTATGAACTTTGTGGCAAATGTCAAGCCAACTGCACAGAATCGATGGCTGCATTGGTAGTCGCATTCGGTGAAAATGTTTTTCATGCGAGTTTCATGCTAACTTCATTTCACTACATTTTCACGAGTTGTTCCAATTTAGCCTAAAGTGACATGAAACTTTTCACTCAGTTTTCCTTTTCCCCAAAGTTGAAATAGTTTCAACTTTTCGGAAAGGAAAAATGGAATTAAATCGTGACACTATAAAGTGAGTGAGATTTAATTACAGTTATATGTCCCAAATTAATTAGAATGAAATAATTAGTCGACTAAATATTGAGCGATACCATTATTAACACGTTATTTCAGTTTAAGTTTATTATTGTGGAAATTATTTTCTGATCGACTTTATAGTTACCTCGGAAATTATGACCCGATTATTCGGAAGACGCAGACTATAAATGCAGGAAATCATACTGTCATTAAAATTTTCGGAATAATAAAGTGAACTGAAAAGGAACTGAAATATCTGCTGGATTATAAACAAGGCATTAACCGTTATAATGTATTTGAAATATTCGCGTACGTCTTAGATGAACCCAAATCAAATTTGCTGCAAAATCCACTGTTTCAAAATCAGACGTACTTGATCCCTGTGACCATATAAATTAACCGACGAGAATGAAACAAATTTTAGAAAATCTGGAAAAGAATTTGCTAGAAAAAAGAGGGACTCAAACATTTCATGAGTTACTCCGTTATGAGGGCAAAGGAGGCGGCTATTATTATGTGTCACCCCGTACTCTGACTGTGGTTGTACTTACTACTAGGTTAAGCTGAAATATTTTCCCGTAAACTGACTCAGAAAAAAAATCCCGTTACGGTAGAGGCAAAATTTAATTACTGCCAAGTACTTCCCTGAACGGGAAATATATAAAAAGAGGAACAGTTCCATTAGTGCTAAATTTTGTATGCTAACTAAATTATGCTAGTGTCTTGAATTGTGGAACTTAGTTTCTAGATATTGTTCTAACTTTCTCGTATTTTGTCTACCACACCACGGTGAAAATTAACAATGTTTTCATGGTCTCCAATGTAGCCCATGACTTTTTATCTCCTTTAAGAATGCCTTGAAATATTTCACGTCCACATTATATTTACAACATTTTACAGTCACGATCTGGTCTTCAAATAGTACTCCTCTGTACACAACGAACTTCACCTAAAACATCGTCTTCTACAAAATTCAGGATTACAATGTTATTTGAATGAGCAGAAAATCTAAAAATTTTGTACCCACAAAAACTTTCGACAGGTTTTGTTTACTTAATGCTAGATTTTAGTCTTTATCTGCTTTTAAGTCCTTGCTCGCTAACATCAAAATCCCATTAAAGTGAATGCTAATTGAAAGCTCTCAATTGGAGCGTTTTCATTCTCGTTTTGTTCTTGTGTTATCATCCCATTAAAGAATTTTCCAATTTCTTCATCTGTGAGATTTCGGATTATTGCCTGCGATCAAAAAGTAAAATTAATAGATCTATCAATTCGTAGCAATTAGTTGCGATTTTGGATGAAGGACGATATTGGGCTTCTATAATGTGCATACACATGTAATTAGGAATAAATATCTTAGAGCTCTGATACTACTTCCATAAAACCAGATACAATGCATCCGTTGTAAGGAAAATGGCCAGAGCCGAGAAGAACATCCAATGAAAATGAACGCAATGGATATAGAGTCTAAAATTTGTGAAAATTAGTTAGTTCACCCTAGAATTTCTCCGAAATAAATACGTCTAATTTGAATCATTCCAATTTGCATACTTCCTTCGGTTTTTGATATTGCATTGATAACAACTTCAGTACTGTTCCAACGTCGAGAGCTATCCCAAGGAGCGTGACAGACAAGGGCAGTAACATCTAGAGTAAGACCAACAGACAGCTGCCATAACTTGGTCATCTTATCATGATCTTCGGACAATTTAGATTACGCGTATCCTGACCTTTCTCTCCAATTTGTACTGGAAATTTTTAAAAATCGATTAAAACTCACATCATTTACAACAGAATGACATATTCTCGGAAAAGAAACTTCACGCTACTAGTTATTTCAGAAATATCTTGTCTATTAAAAATAATTTACAGAACCGTAGTTTAGTAAAATACTTCGTTTCGACTTAAAAATTATGATTACGTATTACTCTAAATTACTAACTGGCTTTGAAGCACGGTGATCTCTCTCCTGACCGAAAATGTCTTCCGAAAAATCTGCTGAAAAAAGGAAGCTGACTTCTTTAAAAAAATAATGATGCTTACATGATTTGGAAAGCTTCCCTCGAGAATACGTTACCTCAAAATAAATAGCCGGTTGAAGGACACATGTTGAAATTTTGCAGATTTTATGATAACGGGATAGAACATCAATTTTAGAATCACTATGTCAAAAGTTGAAGATATCACCAGGATTCTCACTAACAAATTTCATCCACCAGGTCTATAAAGATGTAGTCCGTTTTGTTAAAGTACCAAGATATGTTGCTTTTCGGACTGCAAATTGCGAGCTCTGCGAAACATTGATGTACACTGGACGTACTGTAAACCAGTGCTCGGCACGGGTATGTGTAATACTCGGGTAAACGGGTATGGGTACGGGTATGGGTACTACCCGGGTACGGATTTTGTGTACCCGAACAATTCCGGGTACTACCCGGGTACACTTTGGTCGGCTCAAAATTTCGGGTACGGGTATGGGTACGGGTATGGGTACGGGTACAAGGATTTCAAAATGGACCCACCGGGTACGGGTAAAATGGTGTCATTTACCCGTACCCGCGACCAATGTACCCGAGTATTTGGATATGTTCAGATTTGAGACATTTTGATGAATTTTATAAAATAATGGAACTTCCGTTGGAAAATTCTGTCGGTATTTTTAGTAATTCTGAATACATATAGCTTATTGTTAATACCCTTTTAACCTTACATGCAGTAACTGTATTTCAGGCTGTGTTGCTAAAATATATATTTATATCAATAATATATATTTTTATGGAAACAGGTTTTAGAAAGAATAATTAATAAACAGACGAGGAATAATATCAAAATAGACGTGGAGAATGGGATTCAACGAAATTTTATACAAAACGTCTTCATAATGTAGGGGTAAGCATAGTATGGATGTACATATATACTATACCATGATCCAATGATATATGCTTGATGTTCATATATACTATACCATGATGCAATGATATATACTTAATGTACATATATATGATGTGTGAAACAAACCTAACGTATGAAAATGTAAGGAGGCTGAAGTCATGAATTCAGCCTCCCTATATAAACGTGTATCACCATATAAAATGTAACAAGTAGCTGGAAGAGAGAGAAGGAAGAAGGAGATAAGGAGAGAGAATCAGACTAATAAACCAGACAGATAATTTCTATTTGTGTACATACGCACTTATTTGTATAGTCTTTACGACAGTCCCTCTCACACAGACACACAAGAGAAGAAGGAAATATTTCCCCCTTGACTCATTTCAAAGTACATTTAATTCTCCAACCACCATATGTACTTAACATGGTGGAGGTGCTACGTTATCTATATTTTAATTAGTTAATTAAACTATAGACGTTCCCTGTCCTCTCTACAGTGTTCTTGTTCCCAAATATAATTTGTTGGCATCAGTCTCAGCCGCAGGCTCTGCTTAAAACACTTTTTTTAACTTCCTTTTCCACACCACCCCCATGTCCCGAGATATCCGACTTTTGCGTGTCGCCCAACTACAAAGTAACAGTGAGTTCGTTCACTGCAACGGCGTGAACTACATTGCTATTCGTCAAAGTGAAGCTAATTTAGTGGAATTATCCCCTGCCGAACAACAATTAGCCTGTGCAAAATATTCCCAATTAACTATCGAGAAAGCCATCTGTCAATACCGTTATTACAAATTGTTCAAAGCTAAGTTACCCCACTACCAAAACGCTGACATTCAACCTCAACAAATCACCGAAACCGACTTTGTTGTGCTCCATAAACGTCAAACCCGCATACCACATTCCACCCTTTCAGCGTCTTGCGTGCCTGTTGGTCCGGTTCTTTCACCACCGTTAACATCTTGTGCTCCGCCGAGCTCGGAGGAGGACAACACCAAAGGTCCTACGCCGGAACCTACCACTCCCGTTGGTGGATTTCTCCAATTCCTCCCCACCAGGACGTCGACACCAGCCGTCGACACGGACACTGCCGCTACTACTTCTGATACTGTAAGCTCCAATTTAAATTTTTCTCTCGAGTCTACCCTTGTAGGCGCATCACACTCGACAACTCTCACCACTTCTTCACCTAATTCCCCTCACATCCGTACCAATCTCGAGGTCATATCCGACGAGTACGTCGACCGTATCTGCCAAAAACGTCTTCAAGATTCAACAGGAACCAGTATCGTGACGTATCCATATTACTTCCAATTGTCACAAGATCTGCATGAAGCGTCTGCTATTTTGCCAGACGATCACGACTACACATCCCGTTCTGGGTTTCAGCGTGTCGTTATACGGGTACTACGACTGTTTCGTACCTCTCAACCTCCTAATACGGCAAACCTAACAATCATTGCAGAACTCCGTGACATTGCGGATTCGCTAATCATTAGCACCAATTCCTCCACAACATCTTCCACTACTCTATTTCCTGTTACCACTTCATCCACACCTACCACATCTACGCCAGTCCGCCCTACTACCGGCCAACGTTTTTCCACCTTTTCCATACAAACTGAAAGTTTAACCCCTGTGGTTACATCTTGGAATTCTCGTCTCCAGACCTCCAAGACTGCAGGACAAGACTTATCCCCCCTACTCCGATTTCCCTACTACCTAAACTTTTTACGTCAGTATCAATTACAAGATACGTACACACATTCGCAATATCCCTTTTCATCCCAACAGGCTTACCGCGAAGCTTTGACACTATTGAACTACGACTTCCTTACACTCGCCATACATGACAACCCTAGTCTTCTCCCGTTTCGGCTGACCCCATTAGACGTCCCACTTAATCATACACCAAATCCCAACTTCCCCACCATCAATAGCCCTGACGTTGGCCCCACCATTCTAGCTGATCCTAACAATCCCTTCCAGGATCTGGATATTTTTGAACCCCTCAATAACGAACCACCGCCTTCCTCCCCCTTTCACACCGCCTCCACTAGCCTTGCTTCCTTAAGAGCGAACTCTCCCCATTCCACCTGATCCTCACAACTCTAATATGGACCCCACACGCTTACTATTTGATAAGCCCAAATTCCCCTCACAAGACACCTCATCTGACAACATTCGTACGTTTATTAAACGCTGTGATGAATTTTTCATTGCACTGGCCATTCGGGATGACGATATCAAGAAAGCCTACATATACAGGCACATCTCAGATGCTTCCAAAACCGGAACGGACTTTTTTGACTACTATTATGTGCTCCCGTCCACGTCCCGTCGCACGTATGCACAATTCTGCGATGAAATCCTGGCCCAACTGCCTCGAGATATTTCTGACCGTAAGAGTCAACTACTGGATGCCCTCTCCATGACACCATATCCTAATGAATTGCCTACAATGTTTGCACTCCGTGTTCGTTCCGCCGCAGGTACTGACTGGAAGTCTCTACCTGAGAAAACCGCCGTCGACTCCATCAAGTCCAAGTTGTCCCCTACGGTCAATATCTTTTTATAGTCCTAGAATGACCGCATCAGAAACTTCACCCATTTACTCGATGCTCTTATAGAGTATGAGAATTGTTCTGGCACACTTCCTCCAACTCCTACTGTATCCCTTCCAACACCTACAGTTCCTGTAACTTTAGACACAAAGTTGGACGCCCTTTTAGCACGACTAGAAAAACTCGAATCTAAAGACGCTACTGTTATGGCTGTTACTACATATCCACGCCCTCGACCTCCGAACCCTGGCTACAATTATTCCACCGTCCGTACTCCACCTCAGGGAACTCCGCGGCAAACACACATGTTGGACATGTGGTCAGACAGGTCACATAGCCCGAGTTTGTCGCTCCGCTCCACGAAATCCCAACCCCCAATCGAACAGACAGTCTACTGTCGTCTGTGGACGTTGTTCCCGTCCCCATCATCACGCTAATAATTGTCGCCAGCCCAGAGCCATGCATTATGCACAATGGGCTCGAGAACGATCCCAATTCCGTCAGCAAAATTTAAACTCCCAAGGGCAGCCGGGACGCGGCCCGACCCGTCAACTGCCCACAGTCCATTCCATCGCCCTCCCCGCTTACACGGAAGACAACCTTATTCTGGACTGATGGTCCCATCCATCTTCATTCACCAACCCAACACGATCCAAATTTCGTCACTTTCATGCTCCCTCAAAATTCTCATCCAAATCCACAATCAACAGCACCCGTGTCTTATAGACCAGGTGCTGCAGCTTCACTTATTCATCCAGCATATGTACCTTGCGGAACTCCTATGACGAAATCTACTATACAACTCATAGGCGCATCTGGCAACTCCATGCCTACTCAGGGCCTCGCTCTCATCAAATTCAAACTTGGGAATTGTACATTCCTCCATCCATTTCTCATTGCCAATTCGAAAGCTCTTCGAATCATTCTTGGAACAGACTTCTTATACTCCAAAGGAGGATTCATCATCAACACACAGCAGAACACTTTGTATAATCAGTTTACTGGCTCCTTGCCCCTCATTCATACTCAACTACAACATACGGCTGCCATCACTGCCCAATGCGACTTGCCAGTTACACGGATTGCAAATTCAACCTCGAAATTCCAGGCCGATTTCACAATCCCATCCACAGTACATCCGGTTGATCACATTGAAAATCTGCCCTCAACAACGCCCATGCATTGCTCCTCAGCTACACAAACCTCAAATTCCCCACAATCAACTGCAACCCAGACAGACAATAACAAAACTATAAATCATAGACGTAAAACCCCAGGCAGCCTATGAGTTTATCCGACACAACTATCGTCGTCTGACAGCTCAGACTATGAGTTTCATTCTTCACATCCACAACGACGTCGTATTTCTGTTCGCCACAGACCTCGTCCCGCACCTACACATCACCGCACCCACAAAACTCCAACGTCAAACTCTCTCCAACAAATTCCAATTCCCGTTCTTTGTGTATCACATGGGGACTCTAATGGACTTCTTCGCGTCACAGGCACTCATGCCATCCCACCCTGATGTCATGTCACTATCCCTATTCTTTCTAAAATTACGGCTTCAACCTCAATTAATTTTGAACCTCACGATTCCTTATATACCCAGTATCACTTATTGGCACCCCATGCCTTTTTATCTCCCAACGCTAAATTTATGCTCATCACGAATCCCACCTCCATGCCTATAACTATACCAGACGGTCTAGGTCTTGGAAAAATTACTTCATTCGATGTTACCGATATGTCTTTGACTCCCGTCCCTATAAATGCCGTTGCGATCAATGACTCTAAACTCCAATAATAGATACAGTCATTCAAAATTAATCCACATCTTGACCTGGCCGATCAACAAAAAATACGTAAGCTTCTCACAGAATTCCGACCCTCCTTTGCATTCACTCCTCAAGAACTAGGGAAATGCAGCATTATACCATTTAAAATTGAATTGACCAATGGAGCGGTCATTTCACACGGGCCCTATAAAACTTCTACATTCCAGGATGCTCTCATAGATGCTGAAGTACAAAAACTCTTGCAAAAAAATATCATAGAACCCTCAACCTCCCCCTACACAAGTCCCGTCATAGTCGTGCTAAAAAAGCCTAATGACCAAGGAGTCAGGAAACCCCGTATGGTCGTCGACCTTAGGTCCCTTAATTCCATTACCAAATCCATGCACTGGCCTTTGCCCAGTGTGGACGAAATTCTACGCCGCCTACAAAATCAAAAATGCTTCTCTACATTGGACCTCGCACAAGGTTTTCATCAAATTCCTGTGGACGAAGCCTCACGAGAAAAACTCAACTTTACCACTAGAAATGGGCAATATCATTACAAAATGATGCCCTTTGGGGCCAAGAACTCACCGTCACATTTCTGCAGAGTGATTGACGTCATACTAAGTGATCTGAAATACTCCACCGCCATGACCTATGTTGACGACATTGTGGTCTGCTCCACCACCATCGACGAACATGTTACAAAGTTACGAAAAAATTTTCAACAATTTACTGACCATAAACTCAAGTTCGAACCATCAAAATGTAGCTTTGCTTATACAGAAATAAGCCTGCTTGGGTTTACAGTCAACGGTCATGGTCTCTAACCACACGATAATCACCTACAGGCGCTCCAACGCAAGCCGACACCTAAAGATGTTATATCCGTTTAATCCTTTCTTGGAATGGCTAATTTCTTCCGACGTTTCATTCCATATTTTGCACAAATAGCTGCCCCACTTACAGAGCTAACTAAGGCCAATGTCCCCTTCTAATGGTCACATGAATGCGAACAGGCCTTTAGGACTCTCAAATCCATTTTAGTTTCCAAACCGGTCCTTGCTCACTACAACCCTGACAAGCCCACCTTCCTTTACACAGATGCTTCCCTCCATGGCCTAGGAGCATATCTCACTCAGTTACAACCAGATGGTCGCGAACATCCTATTTATTACCTGAGCCGAAAATTGAATAAATATGAAGCAAAATATCACATACGCCTATTGGAACTTTTGGCGATTACGTGGGCAACAAGCAAACTCAAAGAATACCTTCTCGGCATACCTTTTACTGTCAGAACGGATCATCACAGCCTTTGCTACATATTAAAGAGCAAAGACGATTTAAATCCCTAACTGCAGCGTATGCAGATCATGATCATGCCATATGACATTACATTACAGTATGTACGTGGTGCTACACACCGTGTTGCGGATTGTCTGAGCAGGAATCCTTTAAATGATCCAGAATTTTCGGCTACTGACGAAGACGCTTGTCTACCCATCAATGCCATCAGTATTTCCACACTGAAAGATGAACAACTCAAGGATCCGTCTAATGCACAAATTATCCAGATACTACCTGGCAGCTGGAAACTACGACATAATTATTCCATTTACGATGGTATACTTTACAAATTCAACAATCGACCCGGAGAAGAATCCCTAATAGTGGTCCCTAAGCAAATGGTCCCTGATGTCATCACATATCATAATTCCACATGTCACATGGGTCCTTCCAAAACACTGCAGAAATTACAGGAATCCTTCCATTGGAGAACTATGTCCAGAGACATTTACACATTCATCAAGTCCTGTCCCATCTGCCAAGCACGCAAAACTCCTAGAGGACAGAAACAAGCAGGTGAATTCCAATACATTCCAATCCCATTAAGACCATTTGAGAGAATTCAAATTGACGTACAAGGTCCACTTACGAATCCCGAAGGCCGCCCCAGATACATCATCACTGCTATTTGTTATCTCACCAAATTCCTAGTAACAGACGTGGTTCCTACTGTTGATGCCAAAGCCATCGCCAATTTCATTTTGAACAAAATAGCCTCTGTATATTCCCTCCCCGAAGTGATCCAGTCGGACCAAGGAACTGAATTTAATAATGTAGTCATAACAGAGCTTACCAAGGTATTCAACTTTAACATCCAATTTTCGACTTCCTTCCATCCCAAAAGCCAAGGATTAATTGAAAGGACACATCAGACTTTAGGAGACTGTATCGCAATGTACATAGCAGAAACCAAAGCTAACTGGACACGGGCTCTTCCAGCCTTCACTTTTCAAATCAATCAGATGCCTCATCAGTCTCATGGTTTTGCTCCCTTTTATTTACTTCATGGATTCCATGCCAGGACTCCGCTCCGAATTGCATTTTGGACCTTCACCCCAGAGACTCACATTGTGCATGACATAGATAAATTAGGGCTACTAGCTCACTCTATTTTGGAACGAAATCGCAAAAAATATGCAGCACGAGTGAATCAATCTAGAAGAGAGGTGCACTATGCCATAGGTGATAATGTTCTTCTTGAACATACTTCCATAATCCCCGGAACAAGTCAGAAATTGCTACCACGATGGAAAGACCCCATCAGTATAATTGCAATACCTACCCCTGTCAACTACACGATCAGAGGCTCCATAGGTACATCTACGAAAACTTTAACAGTCCATGTATCTCGGCTCAAGAAATTTTTTGAAAGAGCCAACTGCTTCACGGCTCAGTCTATATTAACATCTACTTCAGATATGCAAGTACAGGATCCGTCTACACATTTACAAGAAACACCTACAACCAACATAACCAACCATCCCCGCATGACCCCTTCCAACCCGGTTAATTTTTCATTCTTTAACCCCGGAAAATTCGGGCATGACCCGTCTGCATCCGCCCGATTTGGGGCTCCACACCCCACCCCACCCCGTATGGGAGGTACCCCTCCCCCACGAGGTACCATCCCCCCATTGTCAGCGGACCCTTCTAATGCAGTACATACAAGCCCTATACGCGACCTTCCTACAGGTCGGCTCTGCTATCAACACCTGTGCCACCCACGACGGCTTTGACTACCCTACCCGCAATTAATTTGCCACCTAAAAGACACCGCTCAACTCAATATCAATTACTGGAGGAAGATTCTAATCGACTTATTCCGACCACCTTCCATACACGCGATGACACTGAATTCCGCCGTTCCACACCCCGTCACATAAGCACCGTGGAAAATTTGTTTAATTACAGACTCGTTAAACCTCAAAAATGGATGACTTTATTTCAAGAAACAATATAATATTTACAGTCATCCATACAAAATGAAACTTGAAAAATATTGCGCTCACTCGAGCACAATCATCGGAAAATTGATTGGTCCTACCATAGAGGGATGCACCAAGTGATATAAACGAAAATTCAACCATTACACCTGCTGGCACGTGCTCTGGCAGCGTCTCCCGAGGTTCCAGGTCGATTCCTGGGCACTTGAGCCCATCAATACCATCGAGGCTGCAAGTGTAATGAATAAAACCTCCGACCATAGTACCCTTCAACTTGCACCACTCAACCAACTTCCCTGGATATACGAGGGTAAGGGTTAAATCCCCCGCAGACCCGTTTGCCCTAACCTAATGCCCTAACACTCAGATATTGATGACAGCCGGTCCTAGACGCTGATGATGGATTCATTTAAAGTCTTGTCACCCTGAGGAACACAGCAAAGAAACACCAACATTATTAATAACACCATTTATATGCTGTATTACTTGTAATTAATACATTCCAATTATTCAGTTTCAGATGACATTAATTATCACTCACTGAGATATGCCTGTTGTTATTCCCGATGGAAACTCCCGGGCTGAAACTGTAGTCCTCCCGGAAATTCTTAACAGAATGATCCTGCCCCTACACCGTCAGTATGGATCTAGACATCCACAACTGGAATTAATTTTAATTTAATTAATAGTTAATGATTCAAGTATAATTTACACTATTTGTATATTGTTTAGTTAATAATTAATTTTAATGCATGATACCATAGTTAGGGTTCTTTTTTACAGTTCTTACATATTTGCACAAATAATAACGTATGTTCTTAATTGCATCGTTAACGTATACGCTACACACACAATATAACCACCTACCATACGCATGTACATACATCCACTCTACCCCATACATACTTATGTCCCTAATTATTATGAATAGAATTTAATTATAAGTACACACACTTACGCCAGAAGCTTCTCACAATTTTTTATTTTTCACCGATCCTGGACCGACTTGATCACTCGGCCTTGGATCAATAATCCTCCCCATTCAAAACACTAGGGACAACATAAATTTTCTTTATCTTTTTTGATTCACTTAATAACACAATAGATTACGTAGTATTACTTTTACACAGTTAAGTTCAGCCCCCACAACTATTAAAATATTAAACTCACCCTGTATGTGTCCATCCAGGATTCTTGTATCACCAACGTTTGGTGGATTACACTTTAAAATTCTGAGACAGAATTTTTATCGACCCAGAGAAGTTTAGTAGATAATAGCTGTTACGTATATTATAATTTCACTCTAATATAATTCACTAATTATAAAATAGCATGTATGTCTATATGTAAGAGAATAAAATTTACTTAAAAATGATTCACTCCTGCTGAAGATTCAACTACCAACAAGTCAACACAAGAGAAGAAACTCCGCTGTTCCATTCAGAAGACAAGTTACTGATACAAGAAATACGAACACATGAAAATGAATATGATAGTGTGAACTTTATGTTAGATGCTACAATTTTTGTTTTGGGTTGTTTAACTTTAATTTAAACATATCGTCGACTGTGATTTGCCTTTAATCGGCACTGTCGGGCAAACTGTAATCACATTTGGAAACAGGGTGGGGCAGACTACATTAAACATTAATCAAATGCTGGATTCCGGATACAGATTATTTTCATTTGAAAAGATTTCACCAATTATAATATTTGGATTACGTGAAAAAAAAACAAATTTCTGGATTGTGATTGAATTTTAAATATCTGGGGCGGTGATTGCGAATCCCGGATTACTTTCCTAAATTGGTGACTTGAGATTACGGATTGCAGATAACTTCTCAAATATTTTAGCAGTGGGACTATACGCATTGGAATGTGGGATTAAAGTTCAAATATTTGTAATTATCAACAAGGATCAAGATGCTAGATTACTCTCTGAAATTCACAGAAAACGATCGACAGTTTATGATGTTGTAATCTCTAGCACATGGAACAATTATATAGTTGATATGTCCGTTTAAATGTCGATTACTAATATGACAATGGGGTTTAGGGATTGCAAGTTCCATTGAATAATACATTATTGAAAATGGGAATACTGTAAAGAATTATGTGTCTATAATTTTGCTGAAGGGGTTACGGATTAGGATAACTCTTTTAGAATACACTAAAATTAAATTTATCAATTATTCATTTCATTAAAATTAGTTACAGCTTGCAGCCTTATTGCCCTTACCTTGTTTCCTTAAACCTAGACGATTTCATTTAAAGTTGTTGACGCTGTTCCTGAACTTATGGAACGATTCCCCATGTCAGTAAAAGAATTAAGTTTTTTTATACAGTTATTATTATAGACAATTGACAATTGTGGGTAACTGTTAATGACTTCAGTGCAAGACTACACGAGTCAATTCTAAAAACGAGCGACATCTATCTGGTGTTATCGATCAAAACTCATTCGTGGAATACCGGACATCAAAAGGACTTTGGTCGGACGTGTTCAATGCAGACACAGCTTTGAAAGCTGGGAATGAGCCGGACATCGCATTGGCTTATGTCTGCCGAATAACTACAGCTGCCGGCGAAGTGCTGATTGGAAAATACTACAGCAAAACTGGTAATCAGGGTTGTTACTACTCGAACCAAGACACCGAGGTTCATATTGTAGTTCACAGCTCATATCAAATTTTGGCGTATGATTCCACCACAATTTATGGATGGCTGCCAATAAAAAATGGGGCAATTGCTCATGGCGCAGTCGAAGGGGGGCGAACTCTGTCCGGGAAATTACTTTCGTTTGCCGAGCAGTGTATGTACAAGCGGGCCGAAACAAAACTGTGGTACTACCAGGGTACGTCGTACCCAGCAGTGCCTGTCATGGGAACAGAAAAGTCGTCCCCGTTCCCATTCCCGTTCCCACAGTTCGGGTTTGGGTACAAGGCAGAACCCAATTCCAAAAACCTTGTGAACAAAAGTATCGCACCCAGACTCGAAATTTTTAAAATTATAGCACCCCAACCCGTTCCTGTTCCCAAAAATTAATTTTGGGTGCACCCAAACCCGTACCCAAAACCCTGGAACCCGTTCCCGCACCCGAAACGGAAGTTCATATATTCAAGGATAAAATTTATACATTATACATATATACTTATTGTTTCAATTTTTGCTAACAATGGATACACACAATTCCACTCATTCTATTTGTTATATTTCGTTTTACTTAGGTAATTAATTTTGTAATTTTTAATTCACCTTACAACTGCTAATTGTAAGCACAACATACGCATATAATTAATTTTTATTGTCCCATTTCATCATTCGACGTGGGATGATCTGTTCAAACAAAGAGCGTTTGCCTCTAAACTACAACAACGACACAAAAATAGTCGGTCACACCACACCAAAACAAATCAATCATGTAATTATCGTTACGCTCGCAAGATTGCTCTGTACACGGGTACGCATGAACAGAAACGGGTTTTTGAGCATACCGTTCCCGTTCCTGTTGGGTACAGATCCCATTCAGCCTGTATTGCACCCGTTCCCATATGGGTTCCTGTTCCCACATACTATAATTAGAAATGTTGGTTCCCAAACCT
Organism: Allacma fusca; assembly: GCA_947179485.1. Taxonomy (NCBI): domain Eukaryota; kingdom Metazoa; phylum Arthropoda; class Collembola; order Symphypleona; family Sminthuridae; genus Allacma; species Allacma fusca. Next base: position 58,521,536 of record OX359246.1, on the reverse strand, counting down.
GTACCCACATTTTTGGGTGAAAACATTTTGCACCCATATGATACCCGTTCCCGTTCCTGCACCCAAACACCCGGGTGTGACCCGTTCCCATGACAGGCACTGGTACCCAGTCAGGGTGGTTGCAGAATTCCTTTCATTTGGTCCCAGTTTTTGAGAAGTTACGAGATTTTGGTGGATGATGGCTGTAGTTGCAGCAGCCACGTAAGTAATTAAAATTACTCCGGATGAATATGCATATAATTTTAAATTCGATACGAAAATCCTCTATAAAACTTCCGGCTATGTAGGTTTATGATCCCCGAAAGGGGTTCCGGAAAACTGGGACACCAGATTCGCAATCGAAGTATACTTGCTACTCGCAACTTGGATCTACTCATATCATGTATCCCATCACTCGACGTAAGATTGTTTTTTAAAACGTTAGTAAATATTTGTCCAAGCGTTAGCATAGATACATAGTTTATTTAATAGAGATTGATTCTTTTACACCTATTTGCCGCACTTTAGAACATGAAATTAAGGGTAATTTATACCACGGGAGTAAATCGAGTGGTGAAAATCGAAAGAGTATTCGATTTGATGTGGAGGCGCCTTTTCAAAATATGGAATTGGATATCGTCGGCTAAACTTCCTAACCGGCTATAATTTAAAATGCCTAAAATGAAAACCGGCTATAGCGCTTCCGCTAGAAACTCTAAAGTGAAACCCGGCCATAATTCCCCTTTGCAGTGTATCATGTAAGTGGAGTGTAGTTTACCTCCACTATCCCACAATTCCCCTCCTCTTCCCCTCCACTACCCTCCACTTCCACTCCACTTCCCCTTCAAATACTCAACCCCTCCACTTTCTTACCACTTCCATTTCAAATACATAACCCCACCACTTTTCCTCCACTTTCCCTCCACATCCATTTCAAACACATAACCCCACCACTTTTCCTCCCCTTTCCCTCCACTTCCCCTTTAAATGCTCAACCCCTCCACTTACCCTCCACTTCCATTTCAAATACATAACCCCACCACTTTTCCTCCACTTTCCCTCCACTTCCCATTTAAATACTCAACCCCTCCACTTACCCTCCACTCCATTTCAAATACATTACCCAAACACTTTTCTTCCACTTTCCCTCCACTTCCCCTTTAAATACTCAACACCTCCACTTACCCTTTACTCCATTTCAAATACATAACCCCACCACTTTTCCTCATTTTTCCGTCCACTTACCCTTTAAATACTCAACCCCTCCACTTACCCTCCACTCCATTTCAAATACATAACCCCACCACTTTTCCTCCACTTTCCGTCCAGTTCCCCTTTAAATACTCAACCCCTCCACTTACCCTCCACTTCCATTTCAAATACATAACCCCACCACTTTTCATCCACTTCCCTTTTAAATACTCAACCCCTCCACTTACCCTCCACTTCTATTTCAAATACATAACCCCACCACTTTTCCTCCACTTCCCCTTTAAATACTCAACCCCTCCACTTCCCCTCCACTTCTCCTCTCAGTATTTAAATGAAGGGGAAGTGGAGGGAAAGTGGAGGGGTATGTAATTGTAGGTTGAGTGGAGGGAAAATGGAGGTGTATGTAATTGTAGGTTGAGTGGAGGGAAAATGGAGGGGTATGTAATTGTAGTTGAGTGGAGGGAAAGTGGAGGGGTATGTAATTGTAGGTTAAGTGGAGGGGTATATAATTGAAGGGGAAGTGGTGGGAAAGTGGAGGGGAATGTAATTGAAGGGCAAGTGGAGGGGAATGTAATTGAGGGGTAAGCGGAGGGTAAGTGGTGGGGAGTGTTATATAATGTGAGGTGGAGGTTAAGTGGTGTGGAAATGGAGGGGAAAGGAAGTGGACTGGAGGTGGAAGGAAAGTGGTGGGGAAATAATGGGATGGAGAGTATAGATGTAGTACGTATGGTAGTACGTACGTGGGTATTAGTGTAAGGGGAGCGGAAGGTGTGGTCAAGTTAAGGGAAATGGGGGAATTATGGCTGTTGTGAGTATTGAGCGACAGCGCTAAATAGCCGGTCTGTATTCTAAGCATTTTTTATTTTAACCGGTTAGGAAGTTTCATTGACGATATACTGGTTGGAAAGTGTGACTCGATTATAGAATGTTACCTTAAAGTTTTGCCTATGCCGCCTTTGGTAAGCACAATCTAGTGAACACATCATACATGATATTACCAAGCATTTTTCTGGTGTCTTATAATTCGGGCATCGAATCCATTTTTTTAAACTTCATAGGTTGGATTTAATGATGGGTTAATAAACGAGGTGTAGAAATTTTCCGATCGTACAATAAAAACAACGGGTGAATTGCAAAAAATTAAAGCACTTGCCACTTGATTCTCGTCTTGACTCTCGAAGAGGACGGTCGCAAAGGAAGAGCGCTCGCACGATAGCTTACACTTAACGCTTTCAGCTCATACACTTGTTATTGTGCACCTGCTCTAATAGATTATTAAATGCCCCGAAAAATTATAAGAGAGAATTGAGTTTAACCCCACAAGACAAGCAAAGTGACACCCATGTAAGTCCTACGGTTGCTCCAAATCAAGGGAAGAAAATCAAAACAATGGCAGTAACAAACGAGGATCTTAAAAACCTGATAAATGATCAGATTGCCGCTCTCTCGCAAAAACTTGACACCGTAGTTGAAGTGAAATTTAAAGAGCACACTGAAAGAATTGACGCACTTGAAAAGAAGATCGAATTTCTACAGAAGAAAGCCAACGAAAAATCAATTGTTATCTTCGGTATAGCAGAGGAAAGCAATGAGACGTTTCCCAGCTTGGAAAATTTTTGATGATCTGTTTTTACAGCTGTAGCCTAAAGGGTTTAGCTTTGACAATTTCAAACGAATTGGTACCAGAGCCATCGGCAAGAACAGACCAATTTTGGTGTCTTTATACAGTGTGAGTGACAAGGTCGCAACTTTCTCAGCTATTTCAAATAATCGAAACCATCCGGCCCTGAAAAACATATACATTAATCTGGAAAGAACTCAGAGAGAAACTGAGATTCAGAAAAAACTGACCGAAAAAGCAAAAAAACTAAAGGTTGTCAATCCAGGAGTTAAAACAAAAATCAGATACGACAAGTTATATGCAACCAACCCTGACGGATCCAAGGAAACCTTTCACCCTGAATTTTGAGGACGTGGATTGGAACCCCATCATTATATGAAACAGGAGCCCAGGACCAAGTTAACCACAAATACAATTGAACAAAATTGTAAGATACGCTTCTGGAACTGTATGTGTATTAAAAACGTGCTCGACCAACCCAAATCAAATCTACAACATCTTGCCTAGTTGGATATATTGTGCCTTTGTAAAACCTGGCATGTGACTAATTATAAAAGCATTGAAAAATTACAAGCAATTTTTCATAATTTTCAAGTATACCACAGTGAAGCTACCGGACAACACAGTCATGGTGTGTAAATTACGTAAATAAGTAAATGATGATGGTGTGGCTTTATTACAATATAACTGGGTTACGCAGATTCGAAAATTGTTTGCTAAACACAATACTAACATTTCACACGAAAACCCAGAGCTCACATTACACACAATTACTCACAAACAATTATACAGAAATTATACAAAAATTTAAAATGTGCAGATTTAATTAAGTTACAAGAATCTCAAAGACAGGGATTATCAAATCTTGAACTACATTCCGAGGTTCACGTTTAAACGAGTTATTGCCCAAGCAAGATTAAGTAGGTGGTACTTTCGGATTGGGAAAGATGTATACAAATTCCCAAGCAGCTATGCCCCAAATGTCTGCCAGTGCTGCAATTCCCAAGATCAAGATTCCTTATAGCATATGTTAATGTCATGCCCGGTACAAGAGCTCAGTCGTAGGAATGTCCAGTTATCCCAGCCGTACAGCTTGAACTTTAATCCAACGTCAAGAGAAGAAATTCACAACATTGTTTTAATACGGCATAACTTTCTACGCAGAAGAGACCTAAGTAACTTTAGCTAGCGTATCATTTGCCGGTATATAAGATAATGCTAAAATGCTCAAGCATTCTTGTCCATATGTAATGATCTATGCAAATATAAAAATCACAGGATTTAAACCTGTAGTTACAAACATATAAAAACTTCATTGGTCATGGGTGAAAACCCTTGGGACCAATTAAATAAATATACATACATACCCTTGTCACTGTTCATAATTGATATTCAGCATTCAAAAAAACTAGCAAATGTGAATTATGCAACAAAAACGAAGACGAAGACAGCTTTCATGTGATGTTTGTATGCCCACACTATGAAGGGGGCAGACATTTGATAAGTGAATACAAACGGGAAATCAATCGGGAAAATTACATTGTGAACATGTTTAAAAGTGAAATGTCTGCAAGTGAATACTTAAAACTATACTCTTTCTGGTGCCACGAAACTAAAGTACGAGAACTGTATTTTAATTTAATTGACTAATTTAGATAAGAGGAAAAATTAATGAATGTAAACTTTTACGGTTGTAAGGGCTTTGACCAAGTATTGACCTGAATAAATTATTATTATTATATTCAGCATTCATATATGCATGCATATGTATGATATTCTGAGGTATGATGGAATTTCTGGTTTCCAGAGTAATTTCTGTGCATGGTCATGGTTACGTTCAATGCACTTCAAATTTTCCTGAACCAAATGAGAGAAGCCCGTCTGGTTACATTAGCAAGTTAGATTACATGTTCATAGGCTTGGACAATGAAATTTGTTAGCGGAAAATATTCTGTTCTCTGAAATATTAATTATTATGACATTGGATTTAAATGTCAATTCTTTAAGTTGTTGTCTTTTTTCTTCAAAAATGCCAGATTTTGCCTCCAAGGGATTCCCCAACAGTAGCGTAGTTACAGTCAAGAATGAGACACAAGACATTACAACTGGTTTAATGCAAAAATATGCTTGCATGATTTCAACTTTTATCCTTCTACCAACCCTTTCTTTGAGATTGCCTATTCCGACGGCCGGCCTTCAAAACTTGGTAAGTATAAAGACGCCTTTATGAGAGAATGTTGTTAAGGATTCAGTCAAATTCATTTTAGAGGCATTTTTTCTCGACATCAACACTGACAATATTACAATATATTGGCATAATTTAGAATTTTAAATAGTAATAATTTTAATAGCAAAAATCGCTTGTAGAATTTATATAGTTAAAACGCAATATAAAGAGAAGAAGAGTACAAATAGAATATTACTCCTAGGAAACGGGAAATAAAAGATAAAAAGTGTTCTATCTTTCATGGGGTTGAATCGTTTTAAAAATAATGCTTAGTCGTGTGTACAAAAACGTTGCAAGCGCAGGTAGGGCATATATTTATATAAGGGAAGTATCATTGCAAGGGTGGTTTTGCTGTGATTAAATTTAGCAGAAGATGTTGAAAGCGGCCTTAGAAACAGTGGTTATTATAATTATTAATTAGAGTGCCCTGTACATTACCATTTAAGTAGTGCTTAATGGGATTTGGCTTTTTATGGAATTAACTGGCATGTAAGCATTTCTATGTATATTATGTAATTTCAGTAAAAATATGAATCAGGGAGGGAAATGAGTTTGTAAATGAATTACCTGTAAATCCCGAAAAGCTGCCCAAGTCTTGGATACTGTATATGGTTCTGGCCACAGATGTTGCTACAATCACTTGCCACGCTCAGTGGGCTAGCTCTAGACGCTCGATAAGCGCCGAGATAGATACGAACTCAAAATCAGAAAACTCTGGGATAGAGTCTGGTGTCGGTAATAGTAAGCTAAATTTTAAATGATTATTTGGAACTGGATTTTCTTTGAACTACTTACAAAATGATATTCCAAAATTTAGACTCTCTGCTCCTTAAGTATGTTATCATTGGATGTTCTGTGGCGCTGGTCATTTTCTTAGCAATGGTTGCCATGTACCTGGTTCTATGGAGAAAGTATCGGAGCTCCAAGGTACGCTGTGCACAGTTTCGAGATCAAAATATGGTTTTTTCATTTTTCTTACGTTTAAGACTGTATAATTTACCCCTACTGAATTTTTAAATTTTGAGTGTTTTTAAATAACATAAAATACGGGAAAGTTCGAATACATACTTTTAATTTTATAAATATAAACAATAAAAACCAGATTGTCAGTTCATATTTGAGTCTGACTTATTATACTGACTTGATTAGGATCAGACCTGGCCTAATAGAGTTGGGTTCCACTAATAATTCGCACTCGAGCTTGACACGAACTTGATTATTTCATGAAATATGAGACCCGAACATGAACTTGATTTTTTACAGAAAGATACGAACCGGAGTAATCACCCTATACGCACAAAACTTCGGGCCGACGCATATTATGTGCCCGTCGGAACTGCTGGGCAGATGTAAGGATATGTCCGTACGGCCCATACATAAAAACTGCATGTGCGCCCCGACGCTTGGATTACGGCGCATTGCCAACGCTGTATTAGTGGATGCTGTTTAGCGCACAAAACCCCTCTCAGAAAATGCACTACAATTATTAAATAAGATAGTTATAATAAGTGTCCCGAATATTATATTATTTAAGATATTTTTGTTTGACCAGCATCAACGAAGCAAACTCGAATAGGGAATACATACAAACATTTCACATGTATCAGTCATTGGTAACAAAACAAGCAATTAAAATTTTGAATTCGAAATAAAATACAGTATTATTAAAAATAAACGTATGTTACTATTGATAATAGAATTCAGGTGTAGCTTCTGAAATTCCAACTTCTGTTTTTGTCCTGCGTAGTTGATTTTTCTTGCCAAATCTGGTGCAAATAGCTTCGCCAGACATTTTCGGACTAAATTGTCAAAGCGCCTACCGCCAACCAACACCAACACGCGAGTCTCGGATTGTTAAAACATAAAGTATGCAGTTGTGTTGATCAAGTTGAGTTGAGCAAAAATAGTAATAAATTCAAAAGAATCATAAATATTAATGCGTAAAATAAGTAAATTTAAATTAGTTATGTAACACCTAAATACTGATACTCACTAGTATTTGCTTATTCTCATCATCCTGTAACCATTCGTTCAGTTGTTCAACTTCTTCTCTAGTTTTGCATGGCAAGGGCGGAATTTCTTTTTCAGTGGAAATGTCCACAGGATTTCTGATAATTAAGGAATTCTTGATATCTTTCACGTTTTCCAGATTGATTAACTTTGTAAGGACAATTTCCTGAAATCCTTTAGAGGATAGAAACACGTAAACAAGTTTTTAGATTGTGTTCATTACAAAGTGTTTTGATTAAATAAAAACTTTTACTTTGATTTTCTACGCAAATTTGCCGAAGATTATCTTCTTCTGAATTTTCTCCTGACGAACTTGCTAAAAAATAAAAATATTCCATGCTTATTTCGGAAAAAGAAAATACATTGTTAAAAAATATGAAGCTTAAAAGAAAACTACTGTAAGTCGTATAAATTACTTTGTAACATACCTTGGTCAAAAAGAGCACCAGTATGTAAATCAGGCTGCAATTCAGATCTGGGTTGAAAATTCTGAGATTCTTCTTCGAAAAATGGTTCGTCTAAAGAGCACGGGTTATTAGAAACCGGATTATATTCCGCTTAAGTATTTATTGATGGATGCAAAATGCGTTCTTGCGGAATGGTTCGGTTTCTGTAAAGTCACTTTCTAACTCCGTATGGTCTTGCAGGAATCCAGTACATCGTTTGGCTCCTTCATAAGTTGCTAAAGTAAATTGCAAAACTATTCCTTAAATAATGATACATCTGTTGTAACGAATGTAGCTGCTTAAACCAACTTGATTATTTACTTAACAAATTAGGAAAAACAACTGAAATTCAAAAATACATATTATCTATCTTGGTCAGTCTAATCTTTCGTACCGCATTTTCGCCAAAGTTAAATCGGGTGGAAGTTCCGTTTAGTATTCGGTTTCTTAAGTAGGGCAGCACGATTTCTAATTGAAGCTGTAAACTCAGTAGGTCCCCGAGACTTTGTTTGACGTCTGTTTAACCATGATAAGGGCACTATTTCCAATGCATTCTTTTGTAAATTCCAACACACAATAACATTTGGACGATGAACTTGCCGTTAGTTATCTGAGGATGAGATTTAAAATTTTTATAGTTATGGTAGTTTTTAAGTTGAAAATTCTGGTTTAAATTAAGAGGACTAAATTAGACGGACGGGTTTCACAAAATGAAATTCAACTGTAAGACCGTGCTTTAAAACTGATGCAAAGGCGCATGAGCGTAAACATGGCTTATAATTTACCCAAATTATAAGCTGAAAAATAAATATGCTTAATCCCGACGCGATATATCCGCAATCATCTAGTTGAAATTTAGAGCCTGCAAAAGCGCGTCAGAAATTGGGCCCGACTTCTTTCCTGCCCTGACAGCATCGGAAATGCACTGGGCCGAAGTTTTATGCGTATAGGGCAAGTTCATTTAATCAAGTTAATTTCAACGAACTTGACCTTGAATGGAACCAGACCATGATGTTTAAAAGAAACCATGAACTGGAACATGAATTTCAAGTTATAGTATTATATATATACTTATAAATGTTAAAGGCTAGAAAATTACCTGAAATTTTATTTGATTTATTTTCTACAGTTAAATATCAAAATATAGAATAAATAATTACTGATAAAACAGCAGTATTTACAGCTGTAATTTTTAGAATCAATCACAATATGTGAAATATTATGATCCTTCGGTCATTTTTTCTGGCTACTTGATGGGATTTGACTACTAGGATCAATGTCTCCGTACTGTTGAGATTCTTCAGATAGGCTTATTTTCCATTTTGTTTTAAAATAATATGATTATTCAAAGAAATTATTAAAAAAGCAAGTAAGATTAAGCAAAACTTAAACAAAGAAGGGAAAACACGAAGAAAGATTTTGCTTCTAATGATTGAGCACGGAGCACGTTGATCATCGAAAATCCGGAAATACTGGCCTCGTAATATCACGCAAAAACGTTAATATTTAAATAAGCGGATGAATATTAACTTGACACTTGACCATGAAAAGTCAAGTTCATGTTCACGGTTTTGTAGTTATTTGATCCGAACTTGATCATGGTATTGATGTCAAGTCTGGTCATGACGATGAACTTGATTCGAGCCTTAAAATCAAGTTCAAATGTCATGTTGGCCCGAACGGGAGGTTCAGTGTCAAGTTCAAATTAAATGGTAACCCGAACTTGACTTGAACTTGACATGAACTTGTCAAGATTTACTTGAAATTGAATAATTCCAGGTCTGATTAGGATATGAATTCAAAATCTAGAACTAATCGAAGTTATTTTTGTTCCCGAAAAGAACAGTGTCTGGCAGTAATTGAATTGTGTCCCCACGGAGATCTGAATAATTGTCTGAAACGGCCTTTGGGAAGTTACTCGAAAACACCAGAAGTACTGTTCCAGCCAGTGGACATGATTGAAACGGGGTAAACAATACTATGCCCTTTGAACCTTTGGTATAACTAAGTTTAAATTCGGCAGCAATTTTTAATTGTAGTCAATTTTTAGAAGTGGAAATGACAACAAGTCTTTGCTGAAGCCATCAATCTTACGCAGTTTTTGTACGCAAATTGCAAAAGGAATGGACTTTTTGTCCCAGAAAAAGGTAAACATTTGTCTTATCTTGTGCTAGTAGACGTCCACTGACTAATTTGTTTTTGTAGTTATTAGTGGTCCCGATCTTTCAATTCTGAATCAAAAAAACTCGATTCGATTCGATTCAATTCAATTCTGATTCATCATTTTTCGATTCAATTCAAAACATGAATTGAATAATTTCATTCAATTCACTTCATGAATTAAATGACGCAAAATGCCTTGAATCGCGATTCAAATGATTCACGTGCATCCAATTTGTTTGCATATCCCGCTAATAAATGCAGCTAGAAACGCATATTAAAAAAACTCGCACGTGTTTCCGAGAGACATTTTTGTTGGAAAACCGACTTATCAATTATTTCGTAAATAATAATTTGTATAGACATTAAATATATCAATTATTATTACAGCATTTACTAATGGATGTAGGTCATAATGGAACAGTTAATTAGCAGGATATGTAACTCGAATTTGTGAATGTTACAATCCACTCTCGCTATTAAGGGATGCTCATGTGACCTGCAAAATTTGTCCCTTATAAACATTATCCCGTATAAGCAGTGTTATACATTGTGTAAATGTGAATCGGGACTGTAAATCCCAATCCCTTATATCGAAAAATCCCCCCGGGGAAAAAAGGGTATCCCTTATAGGGAAGATCACTGTAATGACAATTTTATACAATATTCTTCCGCTGTTTTATGTAGTCATTACGTCCTGAATGATTTGAATCATCATTCGATTCAATTCATCAGGCAGAATTGAATCAAATTGAATCCTGTGAATTGTGAATTGAATCGAATCATTGTATGTCATTCAATTCATACGCTGAATTGAATCAAAACGAAATTTTTGAATTGAATTGAAAGATTGGGACCACTAGTAGTTATACTGGCCGTGGTTTTATTGAAATAATAGTTTTGGCACACAATACAGATAAATTATTACAAATTGCGAGCTTTTGAGTCCAGTGTGTAGTTATAATAAATATGTATTAAGTTGAAACCTTTTCGTAGGGTTCTGATTACTCTGGGATCGTGGGACCTCCGGTTCTATGGATTTCATTCGTCCCTGCAGGGATTTCTAAAAAACGAAGGTTTTCAAAAATTTTGAATTTTGTTATTTTGCTCAACAAAATCAGGAATCGTCATATGAAAATCAGGGATTTTGACCCTGAATAAGGGATTGTATCCCTGAATCAGGGATTGTTATAAACCCCTGGTCCAGGGGAAAATGCAGAAATCGGATCCCAAGGGTTTTATGTTGGTGTCTACGTGTCCTTCAAAGAACGCTCAAAATTAGCATGCTGTATTTAAAGGAGGAATTCACATATCAAAAAGTTGCACTGTCTTTAAAGCACGGCCTCTTCAAATAGATATTATTACAATTTCCCTAATTACAGGTTATTCACGGAGATTTGGCTACGAGAAACGTCCTGGTTTTTGACAATGGCGTTGTCAAAATTACGGACTTTGGCCTTTCACGAAAACTGTATAATTGCAGGAATTACACCAAAACAAACCAGGTACAACATGCCCCTACTGTAGAAGCTTTACATTTTTATATCTACATAGAATTTCATTGCTTCAAACTCGGTTCCTGTATTTTGAAGGCCCCTTTACCCTGGCGCTGGATGGCGTTGGAGTCTTTGCGGTATTTTCAGTTTTCAACCAAATCCGATGTTTGGAGCTTTAATGTGACAGTTTGGGAAATTTTCTCACTCGCCCAAGTGCCATTTTCAGGTGTGATGTGGTCACCGCAGTTTGCAGACGAAATAGAAAAAGGGCTCAGGTTGTCAAAACCTCCGCTTGCGTCTCAGCAATGGTAAGAGTTCTTTGGAGTAAGTTCTTACTGTGCGCAAGAACAGTAACATATGTACCGATTATTTCGCTAGAACTAATCTGTAATCAAATCTTTGTTAGTTTTGAATGGATTCTAAGATGCTGGGAAAATAACCAAGAATCTAGATCTACATTTTTGTAATGCAAAGAATTATTTCAACATTTGGCTGGTAAGTTTATGATAAAACAAAAGAAAACTTAGTTAAGGCTAAATTTTTGATTAAAATATTTGTGAGTCATGCTTTTACTAACGCATTTTTCCAGTGGACACTACAGATGAAGTTCGGCTGTATGAAAATTAAATATCATTGTCTGGGAGTCAAGTGGGCTATTCATTTTTGTTGTTGTAATTTGTTGACTGCGAAGTATCTACTTGACTTTTCAAGCCCTAGGGTTGCTGAGGGCTAGGTTATTGATCATTTTGTTTATTTCAATTTATCGTATACCACTTTTGTGGTGAAGCTCTGTAGATTATTATTGACATTTTGTGTTCGTTTGATTGAATAAAATTACATTATTTATTTTTGCGGTACTCCCACAATCCTCTCAATCTCTATATTATAACCGCCACTTTCTGTATGTGGCTATTAAAATTTCGCGCTCTACTGTTAAAGTAAGCGCGCAAGATTTAGCCATACAATAAGTCTCCACAACTGGGATTCATTCGTGCTCATTTCACTATATAGCAAGCCGCCATGTAGTATACTATCTCACTATATAGCCAAGAAAGTCGGTGGTATATGCAGCAATCAAGCCGAGAAGCAAAGCGAGCAGCGAGCTGAATTAAACTCTGTCGCAGAGGAGGGCTTTTTCAGCTCGCTCAGCTCGCTGTGCTTCTCGGCTTACTTCAAAATAGAGTAGAGTCGTATTACATAAAGCGGCTTGCTATAAGAAGGCAGCAATGAGAAAGCTTTAAAATACCACTCTCCTGCATGCTTTACCATTCGCAATATTACGCAAGTTTCGATTAACACTTAAAAGCGCTAATCATAAATATTATCAACATTAGACATAAATCATCAAAGGATTAAATTAAGTCTGGTAGTGGGAAACCCTTCAGGTGTTGAGGTCTAGGTTGTTGATCCTTTTGTTTATTTCAATTTATCGTATAGATCCGTTTGGGCCGAACTCTCTAGATTATTATTGAATTTCAACTGTTCTTTTAAATAAATAAAATTGATGTCTTTATTTTTACTGTGCATACTTGTCAACACTATCATCAAGTATGCTGAACATTACCAAGCATATACTTGCCACGGTTGATTATCTTTGCAGATCAAGGCAGCTCTAAACCTTTAATCAGTGGTCGGCATTTTGTAAATCTCCTTGAACAATCGTTTTGAGAATATATACTAAATCTAAACTCATACAGGGAAATCGTCAAAGACAAATATTTAATATCTTTGTTCTCAAAAACGATTACTAAAAACACCACAGCAAATCGATTTAAAAACAAACCCCATCACTTTAACAATTTTCTCCCCGAAAATATTTTTAATTCTTAACACAAGTTCAAAGTTTAATTCCAAGTTTAGTTCCAAGTTTAATTCCAAGTTTAGTTCCAAGTTTAATTCCAAGTTTAATTCCAAGTTTAGTTCCAAGTTTAATTCCAAGTTGAATTCCAAGTTTACTTCCAAGTTTAATTCCAAGTTTACTTCCAAGTTTACTTCCAAGTTTACTTCCAAGTTTACTTCCAAGTTTACTTCCAAGTTTACTTCCAAGTTTACTTCCAAGTTTACTTCCAAGTTTAATTCCAAGTTTAATTCCAAGTTTAATTCCAAGTTTAATTCCAAGTTTAATTCCAAGTTTAATTCCAAGTTTAATTCCAAGTTTAATTCCAAGTTTAATTCCAAGTTTAATTCCAACTTTAATTCCAACTTTAATTCCAAGTTTAATTCCAAGTTTAATTCCAAGTTTAATTCCAAATTTAATTCCAAGTTTAATTCCAAGTTTAATTCCAAGTTTAATTCCAAGTTTAATTCCAAGTTTAATTCCAAGTTTTTTAAGTAATTTTTTAGTTAATTTTGCAGTTAATTTTGTAGTTAATTTTGTAGTTAGTTTTGTAGTTAGTTTTGCAGTTAGTTTTGTAGTTAATTTTGCAGTTAGTTTTGTAGTTAGTTTTGTTGTTAATTTTGTAGTCATTTTTCTAGCTAATTTTGTAGTTAGTTTTGTAGTTAATTTTGTAGTCAATTTTATAGTTAATTTTGCAGTTAATTTTGTAGGTAATTTTGAAGTTCATTTTGTAGTTAATTTTTTAGTTAATTTTATAGTAAATTTTTTGGTAGCTTTGCAGTAATATTTGTAGTTAATTTTGTAGGTAATTTTCTAGTTAATTATGTAGTTAATTTTACAGTTAACTTTGTAGTTATTTTCAGTTATATTTGTAGTTAATTTCGTAGTTAGTTGTAGTTAATTTTGTAGTTAATTTTGTGATTATATTTTGTAATTGATTTTGTAGTTAATATTGTAGTAAATTTTGTAGTTAATTTTGAAGTCAATTTTGTAGTAAATTTTGAAGTTAATTCTGTAGTTAATTTTGTATTTAGGTTTGTAGTTAATTTTGTAATTAATTTTGTAGTTAATTTTGTAGTTAATTTTGTAGTTAAACTTGTAGTTAAGCTTGTAGTTAAGCTTGTACTTAAGCTTGTAGTTCAGCCTGTACTTAAGCTTGTAGTTCAGCCTGTAGTTTAGCTTATAGTTAAGCTTAAAGTTAAGCTTGTAGTTAAGCTTGTAGGTAAGCTTTTACTTAATTTTGTATTTAATTTTGTAGTTAACTTGGTAGGTAATTTTAGGGTAGTTTTGTAGTTAAAATTTTAGTTAATGTTTTAGTCAATGTTTTAGTTAGTTTGGTAATTAATTTAGTAGTTAAGCTTGTAGTTAATCTTGTAGTTAAGCTTGTGGTTAAGCTTGTAGTTAAGCCTGTAGTAAGCTTGTAGTTAAGGTTTTTGTTAAGCTTGTAGTTAAGCGTTTAGTTCCGATTGTAGTTAAGCTTGTAGTTAAGCTTGTAGTTAAGCTTGTAGTTAAACTTGTAGGTAAGCTTGTAAATACGCTTCTAGTTAAGCTTGTAGTTAAGCTTGCAGTTAAGCCTGTAGTAAGCCTGTAGTTAAGCTTGTAGTTAAGCCTTTAGCTACGATTGTAGTTAAGCTTGTAGTTAAGCTTGTAGTTAAGCTTGTAGTTAAGCTTGTAGTTAAGCTTGTAGTTAAGCTTGTAGTTAAGCTTGTAGGTAAGCTTGTAAATACGCTTCTAGTTAAGCTAGTAGTTAAGCTTTTAGTAATTTTGTAGTTAATGTTGTAGTTATTTTTCTAGGTAATGTTGTAGTTAATTTTGTAGTTAGTTTTGTAGTTATTTTTGTAGTTAATATTGCAGTTATATTTGTAGTTAATTTTATAAATAATTTTATATTTACTTTTTTAGTTAATTTTGCAGTTACGTTCGCAGTTAATTTTGTAGTTAATTTTGTAGTTAGTTTTGTAGTTAGTTGTGTAGTTAGTTTTGTAGTTAATTTTGCAGTTAGTTTTGTAGTTAGTTTTGTTGTTAATTTTGTAGTCATTTTTCTAGCTAATTTTGTAGTTAGTTTTGTAGTTAATTTTGTAGTCAATTTTATAGTTGATTTTGCAGTTAATTTTGTAGGTAATTTTGAAGTTCATTTTGTAGTTAATTTTTTGGTTAATTTTATAGTAAATTTTTTGGTAGCTTTGCAGTAATATTTGTAGTTAATTTTGTAGGTAATTTTCTAGTTAATTATGTAGTTAATTTTACAGTTAACTTTGTAGTTATTTTCAGTTATATTTGTAGTTAATTTCGTAGTTAGTTGTAGTTAATTTTGTAGTTAATTTTGTGATTATATTTTGTAATTGATTTTGTAGTTAATATTGTAGTAAATTTTGTAGTTAATTTTGAAGTCAATTTTGTAGTAAATTTTGAAGTTAATTCTGTAGTTAATTTTGTATTTAGGTTTGTAGTAAATTTTGTAATTAATTTTGTAGTTAATTTTGTAGTTAATTTTGTAGTTAAACTTGTAGTTAAGCTTGTAGTTAAGCTTGTACTTAAGCTTGTAGTTCAGCCTGTACTTAAGCTTGTAGTTCAGCCTGTAGTTTAGCTTATAGTTAAGCTTAAAGTTAGGCTTGTAGTTAAGCTTGTAGGTAAGCTTTTACTTAATTTTGTATTTAATTTTGTAGTTAACTTGGTAGGTAATTTTAGGGTAGTTTTGTAGTTAAAATTTTAGTTAATGTTTTAGTCAATGTTTTAGTTAGTTTGGTAATTAATTTAGTAGTTAAGCTTGTAGTTAATCTTGTAGTTAAGCTTGTGGTTAAGCTTGTAGTTAAGCCTGTAGTAAGCTTGTAGTTAAGGTTTTTGTTAAGCTTGTAGTTAAGCCTTTAGTTCCGATTGTAGTTAAGCTTGTAGTTAAACTTGTAGTTAAGCTTGTAGTTAAACTTGTAGGTAAGCTTGTAAATACGCTTCTAGTTAAGCTTGTAGTTAAGCTTGTAGTTAAGCCTGTAGTAAGCCTGTAGTTAAGCTTGTAGTTAAGCCTTTAGCTACGATTGTAGTTAAGCTTGTAGTTAAGCTTGTAGTTAAGCTTGTAGTTAAGCTTGTAGTTAAGATTTTAGCTACGATTGTAGTTAAGCTTGTAGTTAAGCTTGTAGTTAAGCTTGTAGTTAAGCTTGTACTTAAGCTTGTAGGTAAGCTTGTAAATACACTTCAAGTTAAGCTAGTAGTTTAGCTTTTAGTAATTTTGTAGTTAATGTTGTAGTTATTTTTCTAGGTAATGTTGTAGTTAAATTTATAGTTAGTTTTGTAGTAATTTTTGTAGTTAATTTTGTAGTTAGTTTTGTAGTAATTTTTGTAGTTAATTTTGTAGTTAGTTTTGTAGTAATTTTTGTAGTTAATATTGCATTTATATTTGTAGTTAATTTTATAAACAATTTTATATTTACTTTTTTAGTTAATTTTGCAGTTATGTTTGCAGTTAATTTTGTAGTTAATTTTATAGTTAATTCTGTAGGTAATTTTGTAGTTAATTTTGTAGTTAGTTTTGTAGTTATTTTTGTAGAAAATATTGTAGTTAGGTTTGTGGTTAGTTTTGTTGTTAATTTTGTAGTTAATTTTGTAGTTAATGTTGTATTATTTTTTGTAGTTAATTTTGTAATTAATTTTGTAGTAAATTTTTTGGTAGCTTTGCAGTAATATTTGTAGTTAATTTTGTAGGTAATTTTCTAGTTAATTATGTAGTTAATTTTACAGTTTACTTTGTAGTTATTTTCAGTTATATTTGTAGTTAATTTCGTAGTTAATGTTGTAGTTAATTTTGTAGTTAATTTAGTAATGATATTTTGTAATTGATTTTGTAGTTAATATTGTAGTAAATTTTGTAGTTAATTTTGTAGTCAATTTTGTAGTAAATTTTGAAGTTAATTCTGTCGTTAATTTTGTATTTAGGTTTGTAGTTAATTTTGTAATTAATTTTGTAGTTAATTTTGTAGTTAATTTTGTAGTTAATTTTGTAGTTAAGCTTGTAGTTAAGCTTGTAGTTAAGCTTGTAGTTAAGCTTGTAGTTAAGCCTGTAGTAAGCTTGTAGTTAAGCCTGTAGTAAGCTTGTAGTTAAGCTTGTAGTAAATTTTGTAGTTAATTTTGTAGTCAATTTTGTAGTAAATTTTGAAGTTAATTCTGTCGTTAATTTTGTATTTAGGTTTGTAGTTAATTTTGTAATTAATTTTGTAGTTAATTTTGTAGTTAATTTTGTAGTTAATTTTGTAGTTAAACTTGTAGTTAAGCTTGTAGTTAAGCTTGTACTTAAGCTTGTAGTTCAGCCTGTAGTTAAGCTCGTAGTTAATTTTGTAGTTAATTTTGTAGTTAATTTCGTAGTTAATTTTGTAGTTAACTTTGTAGTTAATTTTGTTGTAAATTTTGTAGTTAATTCTGTAGTTAATTTTTTATTTAGGTTTGTGGTTAGTTTTGTTGTTAATTTTGTAGTTAATGTTGTAGTATCATTTGTAGTTAATTTTGTAATTAATTTTGTAGTTAAGCTTGTAGTTAAGCTTGTAGTTAAGCTTGTAGTTAAGCTTGTAGTTAAGCCTGTAGTAAGCTTGTAGTTAAGCCTGTAGTAAGCTTGTAGTTAAGCTTGTAGTAAATTTTGTAGTTAATTTTGTAGTCAATTTTGTAGTCAATTTTGTAGTAAATTTTGAAGTTAATTCTGTCTTTAATTTTGTATTTAGGTTTGTAGTTAATTTTGTAATTAATTTTGTAGTTAATTTTGTAGTTAATTTTGTAGTTAATTTTGTAGTTAATTTTGTAGTTAATTTTGTAGTTAATTTTGTAGTTAAACTTGAAGTTAAGCTTGTAGTTAAGCTTGTACTTAAGCTTGTAGTTCAGTCTGTAGTTAAGCTCGTAGTTAATTTTGTAGTTCATTTTGTAGTTAATTTTGTAGTTAATTTTGTTGTAAATTTTGTAGGTAATTCTGTAGTTAATTTTGTATTTAGGTTTGTGGTTAGTTTTGTTGTTAATTTTGTAGTTAATTTTGTAGTTAATTTTGTAGTTAGTTTTGTAGGTAATTTTGTAGTTAAACTTGTAGTTAAGCTTGTAGATCAGCTTGTAGTTAAGCTTATAGTTAAGCTTAAAGTTAAGCTTGTAGTTGAGCTTGTAGGTAAGCTTGTACTTAATTTTGTATTTAATTTTGTAGTTAACTTGGTAGGTAATTTTAGGTTAATTTTGTATTTAAAATTTTAGTTAATGTTTTAGTCAATGTTTTAGTTAGTTTGGTAATTAATTTACTAGTTAAGCTTGTAGTTAATCTTGTAGTTAAGCTTGTGGTTAAGCTTGTAGTTAAGCCTGTAGTAAGCTTGTAGTTAAAGTTTTTGTTAAGCTTGTAGTTAAGCCTTTAGTTCCGATTGTAGTTAAGCTTGTAGTTAAGCTTGTAGTTAAACTTGTAGGTAAGCTTGTAAATACGCTTCTAGTTAAGCTTGTAGTTAAGCTTGTAGATAAGCTTGTAGTTAAGCTTGTAGTTAAACTTGTAGTTAAGCTTGTAGTTAAGCTTGTAGTTAAGCTTGTAGTTAAGCTTGTAGTTAGGCTTGTAGTTAATCTTGTAGTTAAGCCTTTAGTTTCGATTGTAGTTAAGCTTGTAGTTAAGCTTGTAGTTAAGCTTGTAGTTAAGCTTGTAGTTAAGCTTGTAGTTAAGCTAGTAGGTAAGCTTGTAAATACGCTTCTGGTTAAGCTAGTAGTTTAGTTAATGTTTTAGTCAATGTTTTAGTTAGTTTGGTAATTAATTTAGTAGTTAAGCTTGTAGTTAATCTTGTAGTTAAGCTTGTAGTTAAGCTTGTAGTTAAGCTTGTAGTTAAGCTTGTAGTTAAGCTTGTAGTTAAGCTTGTAGTAAGCTTTTAGTTAAGCCTGTAGTTAGCTTGTAGGTAAGCTTGTAAATACGCTTCTAGTTAAGCTAGTAGTTTAGCTTTTAGTAATTTTGTAGTTAATGTTGTAGTATTTTTTGTAGTTAATTTTGTAATCAATTTTGTAGTTAAGCTTGTAGTTAAGCTTGTAGTTAAGCTTGTAGTTAAGCTTGTAGTTAAGCTTGTAGTTAAGCTTGTAGTTAAGCTTGTAGTTAAGCCTGTAGTAAGCTTGTAGTTAAGCCTGTAGTAAGCTTGTAGTTAAGCTTGTAGTTAAGCTTGTAGATAAGCTTGTAGTTAAGCTTATAGTTAAGCTTGTAGTTAAGCTTGTAATTAAGCTTGTAGTTAAGCCATTAGTAAGCTTGTAGTTAAGCCTGTAGTAAACTTGTAGTTAAGCTTGTAGTTAAGCTTGTAGTTAAGCCTGTAGTAAGCTTGTAGTTAAGCTTGTAGTTAAGCTTGTAGTTAAGCCTGTAGTTAAGCTTGTAGTTAAGCTTGTAGTTAAGCTTGTAGTTAATCTTGTAGTTAAGCTTGTAGTTAAGCTTGTAGTAAGCTTTTAGTTAAGCCTGTAGTTAGCTTGTAGGTAAGCTTGTAAATACGCTTCTAGTTAAGCTAGTAGTTTAGCTTTTAGTAATTTTGTAGTTAATGTTGTAGTATTTTTTGTAGTTAATTTTGTAATCAATTTTGTAGTTAAGCTTGTAGTTAAGCTTGTAGTTAAGCTTGTAGTTAAGCTTGTAGTTAAGCTTGTAGTTAAGCTTGTAGTTAAGCTTGTAGTTAAGCCTGTAGTAAGCTTGTAGTTAAGCCTGTAGTAAGCTTGTAGTTAAGCTTGTAGTTAAGCTTGTAGATAAGCTTGTAGTTAAGCTTATAGTTAAGCTTGTAGTTAAGCTTGTAATTAAGCTTGTAGTTAAGCCATTAGTAAGCTTGTAGTTAAGCCTGTAGTAAACTTGTAGTTAAGCTTGTAGTTAAGCATGTAGTAAGCTTGTAGTTAAGCTTGTAGTTAAGCTTGTAGTTAAGCCTGTAGTTAAGCTTGTAGTTAAGCCTGTAGTAAGCTTGTAGTTAAGCCTGTAGTAAGCTTGTAGTTAAGCCTTTAGCTACGATTGTAGTTAAGCTTGTAGTTAAGCTTGTAGTTAAGCTTGTAGTTAAGCTTGTAGTTAAGCTTGTAGTTAAGATTTTAGCTACGATTGTAGTTAAGCTTGTAGTTAAGCTTGTAGTTAAGCTTGTAGTTAAGCTTGTACTTAAGCTTGTAGGTAAGCTTGTAAATACACTTCAAGTTAAGCTAGTAGTTTAGCTTTTAGTAATTTTGTAGTTAATGTTGTAGTTATTTTTCTAGGTAATGTTGTAGTTAAATTTATAGTTAGTTTTGTAGTAATTTTTGTAGTTAATTTTGTAGTTAGTTTTGTAGTAATTTTTGTAGTTAATTTTGTAGTTAGTTTTGTAGTAATTTTTGTAGTTAATATTGCATTTATATTTGTAGTTAATTTTATAAACAATTTTATATTTACTTTTTTAGTTAATTTTGCAGTTATGTTTGCAGTTAATTTTGTAGTTAATTTTATAGTTAATTCTGTAGGTAATTTTGTAGTTAATTTTGTAGTTAGTTTTGTAGTTATTTTTGTAGAAAATATTGTAGTTAGGTTTGTGGTTAGTTTTGTTGTTAATTTTGTAGTTAATTTTGTAGTTAATGTTGTATTATTTTTTGTAGTTAATTTTGTAATTAATTTTGTAGTAAATTTTTTGGTAGCTTTGCAGTAATATTTGTAGTTAATTTTGTAGGTAATTTTCTAGTTAATTATGTAGTTAATTTTACAGTTTACTTTGTAGTTATTTTCAGTTATATTTGTAGTTAATTTCGTAGTTAATGTTGTAGTTAATTTTGTAGTTAATTTAGTAATGATATTTTGTAATTGATTTTGTAGTTAATATTGTAGTAAATTTTGTAGTTAATTTTGTAGTCAATTTTGTAGTAAATTTTGAAGTTAATTCTGTCGTTAATTTTGTATTTAGGTTTGTAGTTAATTTTGTAATTAATTTTGTAGTTAATTTTGTAGTTAATTTTGTAGTTAATTTTGTAGTTAAGCTTGTAGTTAAGCTTGTAGTTAAGCTTGTAGTTAAGCTTGTAGTTAAGCCTGTAGTAAGCTTGTAGTTAAGCCTGTAGTAAGCTTGTAGTTAAGCTTGTAGTAAATTTTGTAGTTAATTTTGTAGTCAATTTTGTAGTAAATTTTGAAGTTAATTCTGTCGTTAATTTTGTATTTAGGTTTGTAGTTAATTTTGTAATTAATTTTGTAGTTAATTTTGTAGTTAATTTTGTAGTTAATTTTGTAGTTAAACTTGTAGTTAAGCTTGTAGTTAAGCTTGTACTTAAGCTTGTAGTTCAGCCTGTAGTTAAGCTCGTAGTTAATTTTGTAGTTAATTTTGTAGTTAATTTCGTAGTTAATTTTGTAGTTAACTTTGTAGTTAATTTTGTTGTAAATTTTGTAGTTAATTCTGTAGTTAATTTTTTATTTAGGTTTGTGGTTAGTTTTGTTGTTAATTTTGTAGTTAATGTTGTAGTATCATTTGTAGTTAATTTTGTAATTAATTTTGTAGTTAAGCTTGTAGTTAAGCTTGTAGTTAAGCTTGTAGTTAAGCTTGTAGTTAAGCCTGTAGTAAGCTTGTAGTTAAGCCTGTAGTAAGCTTGTAGTTAAGCTTGTAGTAAATTTTGTAGTTAATTTTGTAGTCAATTTTGTAGTCAATTTTGTAGTAAATTTTGAAGTTAATTCTGTCTTTAATTTTGTATTTAGGTTTGTAGTTAATTTTGTAATTAATTTTGTAGTTAATTTTGTAGTTAATTTTGTAGTTAATTTTGTAGTTAATTTTGTAGTTAATTTTGTAGTTAATTTTGTAGTTAAACTTGAAGTTAAGCTTGTAGTTAAGCTTGTACTTAAGCTTGTAGTTCAGTCTGTAGTTAAGCTCGTAGTTAATTTTGTAGTTCATTTTGTAGTTAATTTTGTAGTTAATTTTGTTGTAAATTTTGTAGGTAATTCTGTAGTTAATTTTGTATTTAGGTTTGTGGTTAGTTTTGTTGTTAATTTTGTAGTTAATTTTGTAGTTAATTTTGTAGTTAGTTTTGTAGGTAATTTTGTAGTTAAACTTGTAGTTAAGCTTGTAGATCAGCTTGTAGTTAAGCTTATAGTTAAGCTTAAAGTTAAGCTTGTAGTTGAGCTTGTAGGTAAGCTTGTACTTAATTTTGTATTTAATTTTGTAGTTAACTTGGTAGGTAATTTTAGGTTAATTTTGTATTTAAAATTTTAGTTAATGTTTTAGTCAATGTTTTAGTTAGTTTGGTAATTAATTTACTAGTTAAGCTTGTAGTTAATCTTGTAGTTAAGCTTGTGGTTAAGCTTGTAGTTAAGCCTGTAGTAAGCTTGTAGTTAAAGTTTTTGTTAAGCTTGTAGTTAAGCCTTTAGTTCCGATTGTAGTTAAGCTTGTAGTTAAGCTTGTAGTTAAACTTGTAGGTAAGCTTGTAAATACGCTTCTAGTTAAGCTTGTAGTTAAGCTTGTAGATAAGCTTGTAGTTAAGCTTGTAGTTAAACTTGTAGTTAAGCTTGTAGTTAAGCTTGTAGTTAAGCTTGTAGTTAAGCTTGTAGTTAGGCTTGTAGTTAATCTTGTAGTTAAGCCTTTAGTTTCGATTGTAGTTAAGCTTGTAGTTAAGCTTGTAGTTAAGCTTGTAGTTAAGCTTGTAGTTAAGCTTGTAGTTAAGCTAGTAGGTAAGCTTGTAAATACGCTTCTGGTTAAGCTAGTAGTTTAGTTAATGTTTTAGTCAATGTTTTAGTTAGTTTGGTAATTAATTTAGTAGTTAAGCTTGTAGTTAATCTTGTAGTTAAGCTTGTAGTTAAGCTTGTAGTTAAGCTTGTAGTTAAGCTTGTAGTTAAGCTTGTAGTTAAGCTTGTAGTAAGCTTTTAGTTAAGCCTGTAGTTAGCTTGTAGGTAAGCTTGTAAATACGCTTCTAGTTAAGCTAGTAGTTTAGCTTTTAGTAATTTTGTAGTTAATGTTGTAGTATTTTTTGTAGTTAATTTTGTAATCAATTTTGTAGTTAAGCTTGTAGTTAAGCTTGTAGTTAAGCTTGTAGTTAAGCTTGTAGTTAAGCTTGTAGTTAAGCTTGTAGTTAAGCTTGTAGTTAAGCCTGTAGTAAGCTTGTAGTTAAGCCTGTAGTAAGCTTGTAGTTAAGCTTGTAGTTAAGCTTGTAGATAAGCTTGTAGTTAAGCTTATAGTTAAGCTTGTAGTTAAGCTTGTAATTAAGCTTGTAGTTAAGCCATTAGTGAGCTTGTAGTTAAGCCTGTAGTAAACTTGTAGTTAAGCTTGTAGTTAAGCTTGTAGTTAAGCCTGTAGTAAGCTTGTAGTTAAGCTTGTAGTTAAGCTTGTAGTTAAGCCTGTAGTTAAGCTTGTAGTTAAGCTTGTAGTTAAGCTTGTAGTTAATCTTGTAGTTAAGCTTGTAGTTAAGCTTGTAGTAAGCTTTTAGTTAAGCCTGTAGTTAGCTTGTAGGTAAGCTTGTAAATACGCTTCTAGTTAAGCTAGTAGTTTAGCTTTTAGTAATTTTGTAGTTAATGTTGTAGTATTTTTTGTAGTTAATTTTGTAATCAATTTTGTAGTTAAGCTTGTAGTTAAGCTTGTAGTTAAGCTTGTAGTTAAGCTTGTAGTTAAGCTTGTAGTTAAGCTTGTAGTTAAGC
Organism: Allacma fusca; assembly: GCA_947179485.1. NCBI lineage: Eukaryota > Metazoa > Arthropoda > Collembola > Symphypleona > Sminthuridae > Allacma > Allacma fusca. The sequence continues at coordinate 58,497,984 of OX359246.1, read as the reverse complement.
TTGTAGTTAAGCCTGTAGTAAGCTTGTAGTTAAGCCTGTAGTAAGCTTGTAGTTAAGCTTGTAGTTAAGCTTGTAGATAAGCTTGTAGTTAAGCTTATAGTTAAGCTTGTAGTTAAGCTTGTAATTAAGCTTGTAGTTAAGCCATTAGTAAGCTTGTAGTTAAGCCTGTAGTAAACTTGTAGTTAAGCTTGTAGTTAAGCATGTAGTAAGCTTGTAGTTAAGCTTGTAGTTAAGCTTGTAGTTAAGCCTGTAGTTAAGCTTGTAGTTAAGCCTGTAGTAAGCTTGTAGTTAAGCCTGTAGTTATCTTGTAGTTAAGCTTGTAGTTAAGCTTGTAGTTAAGATTTTAGCTACGATTGTAGTTAAGCTTGTAGTTAAGCTTGTAGTTAAGCTTGTAGTTATGCTTGTAGTTAAGCTTGTAGGTAAGCTTGTAAATACGCTTCTAGTTAAGCTAGTAGTTTAGCTTTTAGTAATTTTGTAGTTAGTTTTGTAGTTATTGTTGTAGAAAATATTGTAGTTAGGTTTGTGGTTAGTTTTGTTGATAATTTTGTAGTTAATGTTGTAGTATTTTTTGTAGTTAATTTTGTTATTAATTTTGTAGTTAAGCTTGTAGTTAAGCTTGTAGTTAAGCTTGCAGTTAAGCTTGTAGTTAAGCTTGTAGTTAAGCTTGTAGATCAGCTTGTAGTTAAGCTTGTAGTTAAGCCTGTAGTAAGCTTGTAGTTAAGCTTGTAGTTAAGCTTGTAGTTAAGCCTTTAGTTACGATTGTAGTTAAGCTTGTAGTTAAGCTTGTAGTTAAACTTGTAGGTAAGCTTGTAAATACGCTTCTAGTTAAGCTTGTAGTTAAGCTTGTAGATAAGCTTGTAGTTAAGCTTGTAGTTAAACTTGTAGTTAAGCTTGTAGTTAAGCTTGTAGTTAAGCTTGTAGTTAAGCTTGTAGTTAAGCTTGTAGTTAAGCTTGTAGTTAAGCTTGTAGTTAAGCTTGTAGTTAAGCTTGTAGTTAAGCTTGTAGTTAAGCTTGTAGTTAAGCTTGTAGTTAAGCTTGTAGTTAAGCTTGTAGTAAGCTTGTAGTTAAGCTTGTAGTAAGCTTGTAGTTAAGCTTGTAGTTAAGCTTGTAGTTAAGATTTTAGCTACGATTGTAGTTAAGCTTGTAGTTAAGCTTGTAGTTAAGCTTGTAGTTATGCTTGTAGTTAAGCTTGTAGGTAAACTTGTAAATACGCTTCTAGTTGAGCTAGTAGTTTAGCTTTTAGTAATTTTGTAGCTAATGTTGTAGTTATTTCTCTAGGTAATGTTGTAGTTAATTTTGTAGTTAGTTTTGTAGTAATTTTTGTAGTTAATTTTGTAGTTAGTTTTGTAGTAATTTTTGTAGTTAATTTTGTAGTTAGTTTTGTAGTAATTTTTGTAGTTAATTTTGTAGTCAATTTTGTAGTTAATTTTGAAGTTAATTCTGTCTTTAATTTTGTATTTAGGTTTGTAGTTAATTTTGTAATTAATTTTGTAGTTAATTTTGTAGTTAATTTTGTAGTTAATTTTGTAGTTAATTTTGTAGTTAATTTTGTAGTTAATTTTGTAGTTAAACTTGAAGTTAAGCTTGTAGTTAAGCTTGTACTTAAGCTTGTAGTTCAGTCTGTAGTTAAGCTCGTAGTTAATTTTGTAGTTCATTTTGTAGTTAATTTCGTAGTTAATTTTGTAGTTAATTTTGTAGTTAATTTTGTTGTAAATTTTGTAGGTAATTCTGTAGTTAATTTTGTATTTAGGTTTGTGGTTAGTTTTGTTGTTAATTTTGTAGTTAATTTTGTAGTTAATTTTGTAGTTAGTTTTGTAGGTAATTTTGTAGTTAAACTTGTAGTTAAGCTTGTAGATCAGCTTGTAGTTAAGCTTATAGTTAAGCTTAAAGTTAATCTTGTAGTTGAGCTTGTAGGTAAGCTTGTACTTAATTTTGTATTTAATTTTGTAGTTAACTTGGTAGGTAATTTTAGGTTAATTTTGTATTTAAAATTTTAGTTAATGTTTTAGTCAATGTTTTAGTTAGTTTGGTAATTAATTTACTAGTTAAGCTTGTAGTTAATCTTGTAGTTAAGCTTGTGGTTAAGCTTGTAGTTAAGCCTGTAGTAAGCTTGTAGTTAAGGTTTTTGTTAAGCTTGTAGTTAAGCCTTTAGTTCCGATTGTAGTTAAGCTTGTAGTTAAGCTTGTAGTTAAACTTGTAGGTAAGCTTGTAAATACGCTTCTAGTTAAGCTTGTAGTTAAGCTTGAAGTTAAGCCTGTAGTAAGCTTGTAGTTAAGCCTGTAGTTAGCTTGTAGTTAAGCTTGTAGTTAAGCTTGTAGTTAAGATTTTAGCTACGATTGTAGTTAAGCTTGTAGTTAAGCTTGTAGTTAAGATTTTAGCTACGATTGTAGTTAAGCTTGTAGTTAAGCTTGTAGTTAAGCTTGTAGTTATGCTTGTAGTTAAGCTTGTAGGTAAGCTTGTAAATACGCTTCTAGTTAAGCTAGTAGTTTAGCTTTTAGTAATTTTGTAGTTAATGTTGTAGTTATTTCTCTAGGTAATGTTGTAGTTAATTTTGTAGTTAGTTTTGTAGTAATTTTTGTAGTTAATTTTGTAGTTAGTTTTGTAGTAATTTTTGTAGTTAATTTTGTAGTTAGTTTTGTAGTAATTTTTGTAGTTAATATTGCATTTATATTTGTAGTAATTTTTGTAGTTAATATTGCATTTATATTTGTAGTTAGTTTTATAAACAATTTATGTTTACTTTTTTAGTTAATTTTGCAGTTATGTTTGCGGTTAATTTTGTATTTAATTTTGTAGTTAATTTTGTAGTTAATATTGTAGTTAATTTTGTAGTTAGTTTTGTAGAAAATATTTCAGTTAGGTTTGTTGTTAGTTTTGTTGTTAATTTTGTAGTTAATGTTGTAGTATTTTTTGTAGTTAATTTTGTAATTAATTTTGTAGTTAAGCTTGTAGTTAAGCTTGTAGTTAAGCTTGTTGTTAAGCTTGTAGTTAAGCTTGTAGTTAAGCCTGCAGTAAGCTTGTAGTCAAGCCTGTAGTAAGCTTGTAGTTAAGCTTGTAGTTAAGCTTGTAGTTAAGCTTGTAGTTAAGCTTGTAGTTAAGCTTGTAAATACGCTTCTAGTTAAGCTAGTAGTTAAGCTTTTAGTAATTTTGTAGTTAATGTTGTAGTTATTTTTCTAGGTAATGTTGTAGTTAATTTTGTAGTTAGTTTTGTAGTAATTTTTGCAGTTAATTTTGTAGTTAATTTTGTAGTTAATTTTGTAGTTAATATTGTAGTTAATTTTGTAGTTAGTTTTGTAGTAATTTTTGTAGAAAATATTGTAGTTAGGTTTGTGGTTAGTTTTGTTGTTAATTTTGTAGTTAATGTTGTAGTATTTTTTGTAGTTAATTTTGTAATTAATTTTGTAGTTAAGCTTATAGTTAAGCTTGTAGTTAAGCTTGTAATTAAGCTTGTAGTTAAGCCTGTAGTAAGCTTGTAGTTAAGCCTGTAGTAAGCTTGTAGTTAAGCCTGTAGTAAGCTTGTAGTTAAGCTTGTAGTTAAGCCTCTAGTTAAGCTTGTAGTTAAGCTTGTAGTTAAGCTTGTAGTTTAGCCTGTAGTAAGCTTGTAGTTAAGCCTGTAGTTAGCTTGTAGTTAAGCTTGTAGTTAAGCTTGCAGTTAAGCTTGTAGTTAAGCTTGTAGTTAAGCTTGTAGATCAGCTTGTAGTTAAGCTTGTAGTTAAGCCTGTAGTAAGCTTGTAGTTAAGCTTGTAGTTAAGCTTGTCGTTAAGCCTTTAGTTACGATTGTAGTTAAGCTTGTAGTTAAGCTTGTAGTTAAACTTGTAGGTAAGCTTGTAAATACGCTTCTAGTTAAGCTTGTAGTTAAGCTTGTAGATAAGCTTGTAGTCAAGCTTGTAGTTAAACTTGTAGTTAAGCTTGTAGTTAAACTTGTAGTTAAGCTTGTAGTTAAGCTTGTAGTTAAGCTTGTAGTTAAGCTTGTAGTTAAGCTTGTAGTTAAGCTTGTAGTTAAGCTTGTAGTTAAGCTTGTAGTTAAGCTTGTAGTTAAGCTTGTAGTAAGCTTGTAGTCAAGCCTGTAGTTAGCTTGTAGTTAAGCTTTTAGTTAAGCTTGTAGTTAAGATTTTAGCTACGATTGTAGTTAAGCTTGTAGTTAAGCTTGTAGTTAAGATTTTAGCTACGATTGTAGTTAAGCTTGTAGTTAAGCTTGTAGTTAAGCATGTAGTTAAGTTTGTAGTTATGCTTGTAGTTAAGCTTGTAGGCAAGCTTGTAAATACGCTTCTAGTTAAGCTAGTAGTTTAGCTTTTAGTAATTTTGTAGTTAATGTTGTAGTTATTTCTCTAGGTAATGTTGTAGTTAATTTTGTAGTTAGTTTTGTAGTAATTTTTGTAGTTAATTTTGTAGTTAGTTTTGTAGTAATTTTTGTAGTTAATATTGCATTTATATTTGTAGTTATATTTATAAACAATTTATGTTTACTTTTTTAGTTAATTTTGCAGTTATGTTTGCAGTTAATTTTGTATTTAATTTTGTAGTTACTTTTGTAGTTAATATTGTAGTTAATATTGTAGTTAGTTTTGTAGAAAATATTGTAGTTAGGTTTGTGGTTAGTTTTGTTGTTAATTTTGTAGTTAATGTTGTAGTATTTTTTGTAGTTAATTTTGTAATTAATTTTGTTGTTAAGCTTATAGTTAAGCTTGTAGTTAAGCTTGTAATTAAGCTTGTAGTTAAGCCATTAGTAAGCTTGTAGTTAAGCCTGTAGTAAACTTGTTGTTAAGCTTGTAGTTAAGCCTCTAGTTAAGCTTGTAGTTAAGCTTGTAGTTAAGCTTGTAGTTAAGCCTGTAGTAAGCTTGTAGTTAAGCCTGTAGTTAGCTTGTAGTTAAGCTTGTAGTTAAGCTTGTAGTTAAGATTTTAGCTACGATTGTAGTTAAGCTTGTAGTTAAGCTTGTAGTTAAGCTTGTAGTTAAACTTGTAGTTAAGCTTGTAGTTAAACTTGTAGGTAAGCTTGTAAATACGCTTCTAGTTAAGCTTGTAGTTAAGCTTGCAGTTAAGCCTGTGGTAAGCCTGTAGTTAAGCTTGTAGTTAAGCCTTTAGCTACGATTGTAGTTAAGCTTGTAGTTAAGCTTGTAGTTAAGCTTGTAGTTAAGCTTGTAGTTAAGCTTGTAGTTAAGCTTGTAGGTAAGCTTGTAAATACGCTTCTAGTTAAGCTAGTAGTTAAGCTTTTAGTAATTTTGTAGTTAATATTGCAGTTATATTTGTAGTTAATTTTATAAATAATTTTATATTTACTTTTTTAGTTAATTTTGCAGTTATGTTTGCAGTTAATTTTGTAGTTAATTTTGTAGTTAGTTTTGTAGTTAGTTGTGTAGTTAGTTTTGTAGTTAATTTTGCAGTTAGTTTTGTAGTTAGTTTTGTTGTTAATTTTGTAGTCATTTTTCTAGCTAATTTTGTAGTTAGTTTTGTAGTTAATTTTGTAGTCAATTTTATAGTTAATTTTGCAGTTAATTTTGTAGGTAATTTTGAAGTTCATTTTGTAGTTAATTTTTTAGTTAATTTTATAGTAAATTTTTTGGTAGCTTTGCAGTAATATTTGTAGTTAATTTTGTAGGTAATTTTCTAGTTAATTATGTAGTTAATTTTACAGTTAACTTTGTAGTTATTTTCAGGTATATTTGTAGTCAATTTCGTAGTTAGTTGTAGTTAATTTTGTAGTTAATTTTGTGATTATATTTTGTAATTGATTTTGTAGTTAATATTGTAGTAAATTTTGTAGTTAATTTTGAAGTCAATTTTGTAGTAAATTTTGAAGTTAATTCTGTAGTTAATTTTGTATTTAGGTTTGTAGTTAATTTTGTAATTAATTTTGTAGTTAATTTTGTAGTTAATTTTGTAGTTAAACTTGTAATTAAGCTTGTAGTTAAGCCATTAGTAAGCTTGTAGTTAAGCCTGTAGTAAACTTGTTGTTAAGCTTGTAGTTAAGCCTCTAGTTAAGCTTGTAGTTAAGCTTGTAGTTAAGCTTGTAGTTAAGCCTGTAGTAAGCTTGTAGTTAAGCCTGTAGTTAGCTTGTAGTTAAGCTTGTAGTTAAGCTTGTAGTTAAGATTTTAGCTACGATTGTAGTTAAGCTTGTAGTTAAGCTTGTAGTTAAGCTTGTAGTTAAACTTGTAGTTAAGCTTGTAGTTAAACTTGTAGGTAAGCTTGTAAATACGCTTCTAGTTAAGCTTGTAGTTAAGCTTGCAGTTAAGCCTGTAGTAAGCCTGTAGTTAAGCTTGTAGTTAAGCCTTTAGCTACGATTGTAGTTAAGCTTGTAGTTAAGCTTGTAGTTAAGCTTGTAGTTAAGCTTGTAGTTAAGCTTGTAGTTAAGCTTGTAGGTAAGCTTGTAAATACGCTTCTAGTTAAGCTAGTAGTTAAGCTTTTAGTAATTTTGTAGTTAATATTGCAGTTATATTTGTAGTTAATTTTATAAATAATTTTATATTTACTTTTTTAGTTAATTTTGCAGTTATGTTTGCAGTTAATTTTGTAGTTAATTTTGTAGTTAGTTTTGTAGTTAGTTGTGTAGTTAGTTTTGTAGTTAATTTTGCAGTTAGTTTTGTAGTTAGTTTTGTTGTTAATTTTGTAGTCATTTTTCTAGCTAATTTTGTAGTTAGTTTTGTAGTTAATTTTGTAGTCAATTTTATAGTTAATTTTGCAGTTAATTTTGTAGGTAATTTTGAAGTTCATTTTGTAGTTAATTTTTTAGTTAATTTTATAGTAAATTTTTTGGTAGCTTTGCAGTAATATTTGTAGTTAATTTTGTAGGTAATTTTCTAGTTAATTATGTAGTTAATTTTACAGTTAACTTTGTAGTTATTTTCAGGTATATTTGTAGTCAATTTCGTAGTTAGTTGTAGTTAATTTTGTAGTTAATTTTGTGATTATATTTTGTAATTGATTTTGTAGTTAATATTGTAGTAAATTTTGTAGTTAATTTTGAAGTCAATTTTGTAGTAAATTTTGAAGTTAATTCTGTAGTTAATTTTGTATTTAGGTTTGTAGTTAATTTTGTAATTAATTTTGTAGTTAATTTTGTAGTTAATTTTGTAGTTAAACTTGTAGTTAAGCTTGTAGTTAAGCTTGTACTTAAGCTTGTAGTTCAGCCTGTACTTAAGCTTGTAGTTCAGCCTGTAGTTTAGCTTATAGTTAAGCTTAAAGTTAGGCTTGTAGTTAAGCTTGTAGGTAAGCTTTTACTTAATTTTGTATTTAATTTTGTAGTTAACTTGGTAGGTAATTTTAGGGTAGTTTTGTAGTTAAAATTTTAGTTAATGTTTTAGTCAATGTTTTAGTTAGTTTGGTAATTAATTTAGTAGTTAAGCTTGTAGTTAATCTTGTAGTTAAGCTTGTGGTTAAGCTTGTAGTTAAGCCTGTAGTAAGCTTGTAGTTAAGGTTTTTGTTAAGCTTGTAGTTAAGCCTTTAGTTCCGATTGTAGTTAAGCTTGTAGTTAAACTTGTAGTTAAGCTTGTAGTTAAACTTGTAGGTAAGCTTGTAAATACGCTTCTAGTTAAGCTTGTAGTTAAGCTTGTAGTTACGCCTGTAGTAAGCCTGTAGTTAAGCTTGTAGTTAAGCCTTTAGCTACGATTGTAGTTAAGCTTGTAGTTAAGCTTGTAGTTAAGCTTGTAGTTAAGCTTGTAGTTAAGCTTGTAGTTAAGCTTGTAGTTAAGATTTTAGCTACGATTGTAGTTAAGCTTGTAGTTAAGCTTGTAGTTAAGCTTGTAGTTAAGCTTGTACTTAAGCTTGTAGGTAAGCTTGTAAATACGCTTCAAGTTAAGCTAGTAGTTTAGCTTTTAGTAATTTTGTAGTTAATGTTGTAGTTATTTTTCTAGGTAATGTTGTAGTTAAATTTATAGTTAGTTTTGTAGTAATTTTTGTAGTTAATTTTGTAGTTAGTTTTGTAGTAATTTTTGTAGTTAATTTTGTAGTTAGTTTTGTAGTAATTTTTGTAGTTAATATTGCATTTATATTTGTAGTTAATTTTATAAACAATTTTATATTTACTTTTTTAGTTAATTTTGCAGTTATGTTTGCAGTTAATTTTGTAGTTAATTTTGTAGTTAATTCTGTAGGTAATTTTGTAGTTAATTTTGTAGTTAGTTTTGTAGTTATTTTTGTAGAAAATATTGTAGTTAGGTTTGTGGTTAGTTTTGTTGTTAATTTTGTAGTTAATTTTGTAGTTAATGTTGTATTATTTTTTGTAGTTAATTTTGTAATTAATTTTGTAGTAAATTTTTTGGTAGCTTTGCAGTAATATTTGTAGTTAATTTTGTAGGTAATTTTCTAGTTAATTATGTAGTTAATTTTACAGTTTACTTTGTAGTTATTTTCAGTTATATTTGTAGTTAATTTCGTAGTTAATGTTGTAGTTAATTTTGTAGTTAATTTAGTAATGATATTTTGTAATTGATTTTGTAGTTAATATTGTAGTAAATTTTGTAGTTAATTTTGTAGTCAATTTTGTAGTAAATTTTGAAAATAATTCTGTCGTTAATTTTATATTTGGGTTTGTAGTTAATTTTGTAATTAATTTTGTAGTTAATTTTGTAGTTAATTTTGTAGTTAATTTTGTAGTTAAGCTTGTAGTTAAGCTTGTAGTTAAGCTTGTAGTTAAGCTTGTAGTTAAGCCTGTAGTAAGCTTGTAGTTAAGACTGTAGTAAGCTTGTAGTTAAGCTTGTAGTAAATTTTGTAGTTAATTTTGTAGTCAATTTTGTAGTAAATTTTGAAGTTAATTCTGTCGTTAATTTTGTATTTAGGTTTGTAGTTAATTTTGTAATTAATTTTGTAGTTAATTTTGTAGTTAATTTTGTAGTTAAACTTGTAGTTAAGCTTGTAGTTAAGCTTGTACTTAAGCTTGTAGTTCAGCCTGTAGTTAAGCTCGTAGTTAATTTTGTAGTTAATTTTGTAGTTAATTTCGTAGTTAATTTTGTAGTTAATTTTGTTGTAAATTTTGTAGTTAATTCTGTAGTTAATTTTTTATTTAGGTTTGTGGTTAGTTTTGTTGTTAATTTTGTAGTTAATTTTGTAGTTAATTTTGTAGTTAGTTCTGTAGGTAATTTTGTAGTTAAACTTGTAGTTAAGCTTGTAGATCAGCTTGTAGTTAAGCTTATAGTTAAGCTTAAAGTTAAGCTTGTAGTTGAGCTTGTAGGTAAGCTTGTACTTAATTTTGTATTTAATTTTGTAGTTAACTTGGTAGGTAATTTTAGGGTAATTTTGTAGTTAAAATTTTAGTTAATGTTTTAGTCAATGTTTTAGTTAGTTTGGTAATTAATTTACTAGTTAAGCTTGTAGTTAATCTTGTAGTTAAGCTTGTGGTTAACCTTGTAGTTAAGCCTGTAGTAAGCTTTTAGTTAAGGTTTTTGTTAAGCTTGTAGTTAAGCCTTTAGTTCCGATTGTAGTTAATTTTATAGTTAGTTTTGTAGTACTTTTTGTAGTAAATATTGCATTTATATTTGTAGTTAATTTTATAAACAATTTTATGTTTACTTTTTTAGTTAATTTTGCAGTTATGTTTGCAGTTAATTTTGTAGTTAATTTTGTAGTTAATTTTGTAGTTAATATTGTAGTTAATTTTGTAGTTAGTTTTGTAGTTATTTTTGTAGAAAATAATGTAGTTAGGTTTGTGGTTAGTTTTGTTGCTAATTTTGTAGTTAATGTTGTAGTATTATTTGTAGTTAATTTTGTAATTAATTTTGTAGTTAAGCTTGTAGTTAAGCTTGTAGTTAAGCTTGTAGTTAAGCTTGTAGTTAAGCCTGTAGTAAGCTTGTAGTTAAGCCTGTAGTAAGCTTGTAGTTAAGCTTGTAGTAAATTTTGTTGTTAATTTTGTAGTCAATTTTGTAGTAAATTTTGAAGTTAATTCTGTCTTTAATTTTGTATTTAGGTTTGTAGTTAATTTTGGAATTAATTTTGTAGTTAATTTTGTAGTTAATTTTGTAGTTAATTTTGTAGTTAATTTTGTAGTTAATTTTGTAGTTAATTTTGTAGTTAAACTTGAAGTTAAGCTTGTAGTTAAGCTTGTACTTAAGCTTGTAGTTCAGTCTGTAGTTAAGCTCGTAGTTAATTTTGTAGTTCATTTCGTAGTTAATTTCGTAGTTAATTTTGTAGTTAATTTTGTAGTTAATTTTGTTGTAAATTTTGTAGATAATTCTGTAGTTAATTTTGTATTTAGGTTTGTGGTTAGTTTTGTTGTTAATTTTGTAGTTAATTTTGTAGTTAATTTTGTAGTTAGTTTTGTAGGTAATTTTGTAGTTAAACTTGTAGTTAAGCTTGTAGATCAGCTTGTAGTTAAGCTTATAGTTAAGCTTAAAGTTAAGCTTGTAGTTGAGCTTGTAGGTAAGCTTGTACTTAATTTTGTATTTAATTTTGTAGTTAACTTGGTAGGTAATTTTAGGTTAATTTTGTATTTAAAATTTTAGTTAATGTTTTAGTCAATGTTTTAGTTAGTTTGGTAATTAATTTACTAGTTAAGCTTGTAGTTAATCTTGTAGTTAAGCTTGTGGTTAAGCTTGTAGTTAAGCCTGTAGTAAGCTTGTAGTTAAGGTTTTTGTTAAGCTTGTAGTTAAGCCTTTAGTTCCGATTGTAGTTAAGCTTGTAGTTAAGCTTGTAGTTAAACTTGTAGGTAAGCTTGTAAATACGCTTCTAGTTAAGCTTGTAGTTAAGCTTGTAGATAAGCTTGTAGTTAAGCTTGTAGTTAAACTTGTAGTTAAGCTTGTAGTTAAGCTTGTAGTTAAGCTTGTAGTTAAGCTTGTAGTTAAGCTTGTAGTTAGGCTTGTAGTTAATCTTGTAGTTAAGCCTTTAGTTTCGATTGTAGTTAAGCTTGTAGTTAAGCTTGTAGTTAAGCTTGTAGTTAAGCTTGTAGTTAAGCTAGTAGGTAAGCTTGTAAATACGCTTCTGGTTAAGCTAGTAGTTTAGTTAATGTTTTAGTGAATGTTTTAGTTAGTTTGGTAATTAATTTAGTAGTTAAGCTTGTAGTTAATCTTGTAGTTAAGCTTGTAGTTAAGCTTGTAGTTAAGCTTGTAGTTAAGCTTGTAGTTAAGCTTGTAGTAAGCTTTTAGTTAAGCCTGTAGTTAGCTTGTAGGTAAGCTTGTAAATACGCTTCTAGTTAAGCTAGTAGTTTAGCTTTTAGTAATTTTGTAGTTAATGTTGTAGTATTTTTTGTAGTTAATTTTGTAATTAATTTTGTAGTTAAGCTTGTAGTTAAGCTTGTAGTTAAGCTTGTAGTTAAGCCTGTAGTAAGCTTGTAGTTAAGCCTGTAGTAAGCTTGTAGTTAAGCTTGTAGTTAAGCGTGTAGATAAGCTTGTAGTTAAGCTTGTAGTTAAGCTTGTAGGTAAGCTTGTAAATACGCTTCTAGTTAAGCTAGTAGTTAAGCTTTTAGTAATTTTGTAGTTAATGTTGTAGTTATTTTTCGAAGTAATGTTGTAGTTAATTTTGTAGTTAGTTTTGTAGTAATTTTTGTAGTTAATATTGTAGTTAGTTTTGTAGTAATTTTTGTAGTTAATTTTGTAGTTAGTTTTGTAGTAATTTTTTAGTAAATATTGCATTTATATTTGTAGTTAATTTTATAAACAATTTTATGTTTACTTTTTTAGTTAATTTTGCAGTTATGTTTGTAGTTAATTTTGTAGTTAATTTTGTAGTTAATTTTGTAGTTAATATAGTAGTTAATTTTTTAGTTAGTTTTGTATTTATTTTTGTAGAAAATATTGTAGTTAATTTTGTAGTTAAATTTGTAGTTAATATGGTAGTTAATTTTGTAGTTAATTTTGTAGTTAATTTTGTAGTTAATTTTGTAGTTAATTTTGTAGTTAATTTTGTAGTTAATTTTGTAGTTAATTTTGTAGTTAATTTTGTAGTTAATTTTGCAGTTATGTTTGCAGTTAATTTTGTAGTTAATTTTGTAATTAATTTTGTAGTTAATATTGTAGTTAATTTTGTAGTTAGTTTTGTAGTTATTTTTGTAGAAAATAATGTAGTTAGGTTTGTGGTTAGTTTTGTTGTTAATTTTGTAGTTAATGTTGTAGTATTTTTTGTAGTTAATTTTGTAATTAATTTTGTAGTTAAGCTTGTAGTTAAGCTTGTAGTTAAGCTTGTAGTTAAGCTTGTAGTTAAGCCTGTAGTAAGCTTGTAGTTAAGCCTGTAGTAAGCTTGTAGTTAAGCTTGTAGTTAAGCTTGTAGTTAAGCCTGTAGTTAAGCTTGTAGTTAAACTTGTAGTTAAGCTTGTAGTTAAGCTTGTAGTTAAGCCTGTAGTAAGCTTGTAGTTAAGCCTGTAGTTAGCTTGTAGTTAAGCTTGTAGTTAAGCTTGTAGTTAAGATTTTAGCTACGATTGTAGTTAAGCTTGTAGTTAAGCTTGTAGTTAAGATTTTAGCTACGATTGTAGTTAAGCTTGTAGTTAAGCTTGTAGTTAAGCTTGTAGTTATGCTTGTAGTTAAGCTTGTAGGTAAGCTTGTAAATACGCTTCTAGTTAAGCTAGTAGTTTAGCTTTTAGTAATTTTGTAGTTAATATTGTAGTATTTTTTGTAGTTAATTTTGTAATTAATTTTGTAGTTAAGCTTGTAGTTAAGCTTGTAGTTAAGCTTGTAGTTAAGCTTGTAGTTAAGCTTGTAGTTAAGCTTGTAGTTAAGCCTGTAGTAAGCTTGTAGTTAAGCCTGTAGTAAGCTTGTAGTTAAGCTTGTAGTTAAGCGTGTAGATAAGCTTGTAGTTAAGCTTGTAGTTAAGCTTGTAGGTAAGCTTGTAAATACGCTTCTAGTTAAGCTAGTAGTTAAGCTTTTAGTAATTTTGTAGTTAATGTTGTAGTTATTTTTCGAAGTAATGTTGTAGTTAATTTTGTAGTTAGTTTTGTAGTAATTTTTGTAGTTAATATTGTAGTTAGTTTTGTAGTAATTTTTGTAGTTAATTTTGTAGTTAGTTTTGTAGTAATTTTTTAGTAAATATTGCATTTATATTTGTAGTTAATTTTATAAACAATTTTATGTTTACTTTTTTAGTTAATTTTGCAGTTATGTTTGCAGTCAATTTTGTAGTTAATTTTGTAGTTAATTTTGTAGTTAATATTGTAGTTAATTTTGTAGTTAGTTTTGTATTTATTTTTGTAGAAAATATTGTAGTTAATTTTGTAGTTAAATTTGTAGTTAATTTGGTAGTTAATTTTGTAGTTAATTTTGTAGTTAATTTTGTAGTTAATTTTGTAGTTAATTTTGTAGTTAATTTTGTAGTTAATTTTGTAGTTAATTTTGTAGTTAATTTTGTAGTTAATTTTGTAGTTAATTTTGCAGTTATGTTTGCAGTTAATTTTGTAGTTAATTTTGTAATTAATTTTGTAGTTAATATTGTAGTTAATTTTGTAGTTAGTTTTGTAGTTATTTTTGTAGAAAATAATGTAGTTAGGTTTGTGGTTAGTTTTGTTGTTAATTTTGTAGTTAATGTTGTAGTATTTTTTGTAGTTAATTTTGTAATTAATTTTGTAGTTAAGCTTGTAGTTAAGCTTGTAGTTAAGCTTGTAGTTAAGCTTGTAGTTAAGCCTGTAGTAAGCTTGTAGTTAAGCCTGTAGTAAGCTTGTAGTTAAGCTTGTAGTTAAGCTTGTAGTTAAGCCTGTAGTTAAGCTTGTAGTTAAACTTGTAGTTAAGCTTGTAGTTAAGCTTGTAGTTAAGCCTGTAGTAAGCTTGTAGTTAAGCCTGTAGTTAGCTTGTAGTTAAGCTTGTAGTTAAGCTTGTAGTTAAGATTTTAGCTACGATTGTAGTTAAGCTTGTAGTTAAGCTTGTAGTTAATATTTTAGCTACGATTGTAGTTAAGCTTGTAGTTAAGCTTGTAGTTAAGCTTGTAGTTATGCTTGTAGTTAAGCTTGTAGGTAAGCTTGTAAATACGCTTCTAGTTAAGCTAGTAGTTTAGCTTTTAGTAATTTTGTAGTTAATGTTGTAGTCATTTCTCTAGGTAATGTTGTAGTTAATTTTGTAGGTAGTTTTGTAGTAATTTTTGTAGTTAATTTTGTAGTTAGTTTTGTAGTAATTTTTGTAGTTAATTTTGTAGTTAGTTTTGTAGTAATTTTTGTAGTTAATATTGCATTTATATTTGTAGTTAATTTTATAAACAATTTTATGTTTACTTTTTTAGTTAATTTTGCAGTTAAGTTTGCAGTTAATTATGTAGTTAATTTTGTAGTTAATTTTGTAGTTAATATTGTAGTTAATTTTGTAGTTAGTTTTGTAGTTATTTTTGTAGAAAATAATGTAGTTAGGTTTGTGGTTAGTTTTGTTGTTAATTTTGTAGTTAATGTTGTAGTATTTTTTGTAGTTAATTTTGTAATTAATTTTGTAGTTAAGCTTGTAGTTAAGTTTGTAGTTAAGCTTGTAGTTAAGCTTGTAGTTAAGCCTGTAGTAAGCTTGTAGTTAAGCTTGTAGTAAGCTTGTAGTTAAGCTTGTAGTTAAGCTTGTAGTTAAGCCTGTAGTTAAGCTTGTAGTTAAGCTTGTAGTTAATCTTGTAGTTAAGCTTGTAGTTAAGCCTGTAGTAAGCTTGTAGTTAAGCCTGTAGTTAGCTTGTAGTTAAGCTTGTAGTTAAGCTTGTAGTTAAGATTTTAGCTACGATTGTAGTTAAGCTTGTAGTTAAGCTTGTAGTTAAGATTTTAGCTACGATTGTAGTTAAGCTTGTAGTTAAGCTTGTAGTTAAGCTTGTAGTTATGCTTGTAGTTAAGCTTGTAGGTAAGCTTGTAAATACGCTTCTAGTTAAGCTAGTAGTTTAGCTTTTAGTAATTTTGTAGTTAATGTTGTAGTTATTTCACTAGGTAATGTTGTAGTTAATTTTGTAGTTAGTTTTGTAGTAATTTTTGTAGTTAATTTTGTAGTTAGTTTTGTAGTAATTTTTGTAGTTAATTTTGTAGTTAGTTTTGTAGTAATTTTTGTAGTTAATATTGCATTTATATTTGTAGTTAATTTTATAAACAATTTTATGTTTACTTTTTTAGTTAATTTTGCAGTTATGTTTGCAGTTAATTATGTAGTTAATTTTGTAGTTAATTTTGTAGTTAATATTGTAGTTAATTTTGTAGTTAGTTTTGTAGTTATTTTTGTAGAAAATATTGTAGTTAGGGTTGTGGTTAGTTTTGTTGTTGATTTTGTAGTTAATTTTGTAGTTAATGTTGTAGTATTTTTTGTAGTTAATTTTGTAATTAATTTTGTAGTTAGTTTTGTAGTCATTTTTGTAGTTAATATTGCAGTTATATTTGTAGTAAATTTTATAAATAATTTTATATTTACTTTTTTAGTTAATTTTGCAGTTATGTTTGCAGTTAATTTTGTAGTTAATTTTGTAGTTAATTTTGTAGTTAATATTGTAGTTAATTTTGTAGTTAGTTTTGTAGTTATTTTTGTAGAAAATATTGTAGTTAGGTTTGTGGTTAGTTTTGTTGATAATTTTGTAGTTAATGTTGTAGTATTTTTTGTAGTTAATTTTGTAATTAATTTTGTAGTTAAGCTTGTAGTTAGTTTTGTAGTTATTTTTTGTAGTTCATATTGCATTTATATTTGTAGTTAATTTAATAAACAATTTTATATTTACTTTTTTAGTTAATTTTGCAGTTATGTTTCAGTTAATTTTGTAGTTAATTTTGTAGTTAATATTGTAGTTAATGTTGTAGTATTTTTTGTAGTTAATTTTGTAATTGATTTTGTAGTTAAGCTTGTAGTTAAGCTTGTAGTTAATCTTGTAGTTAGGCTTGTAGTTAAGCTTGTAGTTAAGCTTGTAGTTAAGCTTGTAGTTAGGCTTGTAGTTAAGCTTGTAGTTAAGCTTGTAGTTAAGCTTGTAGTTAAGCTTGTTGTTAAGCTTGTAGTTAAGCTTGTAGTTAAGCTTGTAGTTAAGCGTGTAGTTAAGCGTGTATATTAGCTTGTATTTAAGCTTGTATTTAAGCTTGTATTTAAGCTTGTAATTAGGCTTGTAGTTAAGCTTGTAGATAAGCCTGTAGTTAAGCTTTTAGTTAAGCTTGTAGTTAAGCGTGTAGTTAAGCTTGTAGTTAAGCTTGTAGTTAAGCTTGTAGTTAAGCTTGTAGTTAAGCTTGTAGTTAAGCCTGATGTTAAGCTTGTAGGTAAGCTTGTAGTTAAGCTGTTAGTTTAGCTTGTAGTTGAGCTTGTAGTTAACCTTGTAGTTAAGCTTGTAGTTAAGCTTGTAGTTAAGCTTGTAGTTAAGCTTGTAGTTAAGCTTGTAGTTAAGCTTGTAGTCAAGCTTGTAGTTAAGCTTGTAGTTAAGCTTGTAATTAGGCTTGTAGTTAAGCTTGTAGTTAAGCCTGATGTTAAGCTTGTAGGTAAGCTTGTAGTTAAGCTGTTAGTTTAGCTTGTAGTTGAGCTTGTAGTTAACCTTGTAGTTAAGCTTGTAGTTAAGCTTGTAGTTAAGCTTGTAGTTAAGCTTGTAATTAGGCTTGTAGTTAAGCTTGTAGTTAAGCCTGATGTTAAGCTTGTAGGTAAGCTTGTAGTTAAGCTGTTAGTTTAGCTTGTAGTTGAGCTTGTAGTTAACCTTGTAGTTAAGCTTGTAGTTAAGCTTGTAGTTAAGCTTGTAGGTAAGCTTGTAGTTAAGCTGTTAGTTTAGCTTGTAGTTGAGCTTGTAGTTAACCTTGTAGTTAAGCTTGTAGTTAAGCTTGTAGTTAAGGTTGTAGTTAAGCTTGTAGTTAAGCTTGTAGTTAAGCTTGTAGTTAAGCTTGTAGTTAAGCCTGCAGTTAAGCTTGTAGGTAAGCTTGTAGTTAAGCTTGTAGTTAAGCTTGTAGTTAAGCTTGTAGTTAAGCTTGTAGTTAAGCTTGTGGTTAAGCTTGTAGTTAAGCTTGTAGTTAAGCTTGTAGTTAAGCTTGTAGTTAAGCTTGTAGTTAAGCTTGTAGTTAAGCTTGTAGTTAAGCTTGTAGTTAAGCTTGTAGTTAAGCTTGTAGTTAAGCTTGTAGTTAAGCTTGTAGTTAAGCTTGTAGTTAAGCTTGTAGTTGAGCTTGTAGTAAGCTTGTAGTTAAGCTTGTAGTAAGCCTGTAGTTAAGCTTGTAGTTAAGCTTGTAGTAAGCCTGTAGTTAAGCTTGTAGTTAAGCTTGTAGTTAAGATTTTAGCTACGATTGTAGTTAAGCTTGTAGTTAAGCTTGTAGTTAAGCTTGTAGTTATGCTTGTAGTTAAGCTTGTAGGTAAGCTTGTAAATACGCTTCTAGTTAAGCTAGTAGTTTAGCTTTTAGTAATTTTGTAGTTAATGTTGTAGTTATTTCTCTAGGTAATGTTGTAGTTAATTTTGTAGTTAGTTTTGTAGTAATTTTTGTAGTTAATTTTGTAGTTAGTTTTGTATTAATTTTTGTAGTTAATTTTGTAGTTAATTTTGCAGTTATGTTTGCAGTTAATTTTGTATTTAATTTTGTAGTTAATTTTGTAGTTAATATTGTAGTTAATTTTGTAGTTAGTTTTGTAGAAAATATTGTAGTTAGGTTTGTGGTTAGTTTTGTTGTTAATTTTGTAGTTAATGTTGTAGTATTTTTTGTAGTTAATTTTGTAATTAATTTTGTAGTTAAGCTTGTAGTTAAGCTTGTAGTTAAGCTTGTTGTTAAGCTTGTAGTTAAGCTTGTAGTTAAGCCTGTAGTAAGCTTGTAGTCAAGCCTGTAGTAAGCTTGTAGTTAAGCTTGTAGTTAAGCTTGTAGTTAAGCTTGTAGTTAAGCTTGTAGTTAAGCTTGTAGTTAAGCTTGTAGTTAAGCTTGTAGTTAAGCTTGTAAATACGCTTCTAGTTAAGCTAGTAGTTAAGCTTTTAGTAATTTTGTAGTTAATGTTGTAGTTGATTTTCTAGGTAATGTTGTAGTTAATTTTCTAGGTAATGTTGTAGTTAATTTTGTAGTTAGTTTTGTAGTAATTTTTGCAGTTAATTTTGTAGTTAATTTTGTAGTTAATTTTGTAGTTAATTTTGTAGTTAATATTGTAGTTAATTTTGTAGTTAGTTTTGTAGTAATTTTTGTAGAAAATATTGTAGTTAGGTTTGTGGTTAGTTTTGTTGTTAATTTTGTAGTTAATGTTGTAGTATTTTTTGTAGTTAATTTTGTAATTAATTTTGTAGTTAAGCTTATAGTTAAGCTTGTAGTTAAGCTTGTAATTAAGCTTGTAGTTAAGCCTGTAGTAAGCTTGTAGTTAAGCCTGTAGTAAGCTTGTAGTTAAGCCTGTAGTAAGCTTGTAGTTAAGCTTGTAGTTAAGCCTCTAGTTAAGCTTGTAGTTAAGCTTGTAGTTAAGCTTGTAGTTTAGCCTGTAGTAAGCTTGTAGTTAAGCCTGTAGTTAGCTTGTAGTTAAGCTTGTAGTTAAGCTTGTAGTTAAGCTTGCAGTTAAGCTTGTAGTTAAGCTTGTAGTTAAGCTTGTAGATCAGCTTGTAGTTAAGCTTGTAGTTAAGCCTGTAGTAAGCTTGTAGTTAAGCTTGTAGTTAAGCTTGTAGTTAAGCCTTTAGTTACGATTGTAGTTACGATTGTAGTTAAGCTTGTAGTTAAACTTGTAGGTAAGCTTGTAAATACGCTTCTAGTTAAGCTTGTAGTCAAGCTTGTAGTTAAACTTGTAGTTAAGCTTGTAGTTAAGCTTGTAGTTAAGCTTGTAGTTAAGCTTGTAGTTAAGCTTGTTGTTAAGCTTGTAGTTAAGCTTGTAGTTAAGCTTGTAGTTAAGCTTGTAGTTAAGCTTGTAGTTAAGCTTGTAGTTAAGCTTGTAGTTAAGCTTGTAGTAAGCTTGTAGTCAAGCCTGTAGTTAGCTTGTAGTTAAGCTTTTAGTTAAGCTTGTAGTTAAGATTTTAGCTACGATTGTAGTTAAGCTTGTAGTTAAGCTTGTAGTTAAGATTTTAGCTACGATTGTAGTTAAGCTTGTAGTTGAGCTTGTAGTTAAGCTTGTAGTTAAGCTTGTAGTTATGCTTGTAGTTAAGCTTGTAGGTAAGCTTGTAAATACGCTTCTAGTTAAGCTAGTAGTTTAGCTTTTAGTAATTTTGTAGTTAATGTTGTAGTTATTTCTCTAGGTAATGTTGTAGTTAATTTTGTAGTTAGTTTTGTAGTAATTTTTGTAGTTAATTTTGTAGTTAGTTTTGTAGTAATTTTTGTAGTTAATATTGCATTTATATTTGTAGTTAATTTTATAAACAATTTATGTTTACTTTTTTAGTTAATTTTGCAGGTATGTTTGCAGTTAATTTTGTATTTAATTTTGTAGTTAATTTTGTAGTTAATATTGTAGTTAATTTTGTAGTTAGTTTTGTAGAAAATATTGTAGTTAGGTTTGTGGTTAGTTTTGTTGTTAATTTTGTAGTGAATGTTGTAGTATTTTTTGAAGTTAATTTTGTAATTAATTTTAGTTTAGCTTGTAGTTGAGCTTGTAGTTAACCTTGTAGTTAAGCTTGTAGTTAAGCTTGTAGTTAAGGTTGTAGTTAAGCTTGTAGTTAAGCTTGTAGTTAAGCTTGTAGTTAAGCTTGTAGTTAAGCCTGCAGTTAAGCTTGTAGGTAAGCTTGTAGTTAAGCTTGTAGTTAAGCTTGTAGTTAAGCTTGTAGTTAAGCTTGTAGTTAAGCTTGTGGTTAAGCTTGTAGTTAAGCTTGTAGTTAAGCTTGTAGTTAAGCTTGTAGTTAAGCTTGTAGTTAAGCTTGTAGTTAAGCTTGTAGTTAAGCTTGTAGTTAAGCTTGTAGTTAAGCTTGTAGTTAAGCTTGTAGTTAAGCTTGTAGTTAAGCTTGTAGTTAAGCTTGTAGTTGAGCTTGTAGTAAGCTTGTAGTTAAGCTTGTAGTAAGCCTGTAGTTAAGCTTGTAGTTAAGCTTGTAGTTAAGATTTTAGCTACGATTGTAGTTAAGCTTGTAGTTAAGCTTGTAGTTAAGCTTGTAGTTATGCTTGTAGTTAAGCTTGTAGGTAAGCTTGTAAATACGCTTCTAGTTAAGCTAGTAGTTTAGCTTTTAGTAATTTTGTAGTTAATGTTGTAGTTATTTCTCTAGGTAATGTTGTAGTTAATTTTGTAGTTAGTTTTGTAGTAATTTTTGTAGTTAATTTTGTAGTTAGTTTTGTATTAATTTTTGTAGTTAATTTTGTAGTTAATTTTGCAGTTATGTTTGCAGTTAATTTTGTATTTAATTTTGTAGTTAATTTTGTAGTTAATATTGTAGTTAATTTTGTAGTTAGTTTTGTAGAAAATATTGTAGTTAGGTTTGTGGTTAGTTTTGTTGTTAATTTTGTAGTTAATGTTGTAGTATTTTTTGTAGTTAATTTTGTAATTAATTTTGTAGTTAAGCTTGTAGTTAAGCTTGTAGTTAAGCTTGTTGTTAAGCTTGTAGTTAAGCTTGTAGTTAAGCCTGTAGTAAGCTTGTAGTCAAGCCTGTAGTAAGCTTGTAGTTAAGCTTGTAGTTAAGCTTGTAGTTAAGCTTGTAGTTAAGCTTGTAGTTAAGCTTGTAGTTAAGCTTGTAGTTAAGCTTGTAAATACGCTTCTAGTTAAGCTAGTAGTTAAGCTTTTAGTAATTTTGTAGTTAATGTTGTAGTTGATTTTCTAGGTAATGTTGTAGTTAATTTTCTAGGTAATGTTGTAGTTAATTTTGTAGTTAGTTTTGTAGTAATTTTTGCAGTTAATTTTGTAGTTAATTTTGTAGTTAATTTTGTAGTTAATTTTGTAGTTAATATTGTAGTTAATTTTGTAGTTAGTTTTGTAGTAATTTTTGTAGAAAATATTGTAGTTAGGTTTGTGGTTAGTTTTGTTGTTAATTTTGTAGTTAATGTTGTAGTATTTTTTGTAGTTAATTTTGTAATTAATTTTGTAGTTAAGCTTATAGTTAAGCTTGTAGTTAAGCTTGTAATTAAGCTTGTAGTTAAGCCTGTAGTAAGCTTGTAGTTAAGCCTGTAGTAAGCTTGTAGTTAAGCCTGTAGTAAGCTTGTAGTTAAGCTTGTAGTTAAGCCTCTAGTTAAGCTTGTAGTTAAGCTTGTAGTTAAGCTTGTAGTTTAGCCTGTAGTAAGCTTGTAGTTAAGCCTGTAGTTAGCTTGTAGTTAAGCTTGTAGTTAAGCTTGTAGTTAAGCTTGCAGTTAAGCTTGTAGTTAAGCTTGTAGTTAAGCTTGTAGATCAGCTTGTAGTTAAGCTTGTAGTTAAGCCTGTAGTAAGCTTGTAGTTAAGCTTGTAGTTAAGCTTGTAGTTAAGCCTTTAGTTACGATTGTAGTTACGATTGTAGTTAAGCTTGTAGTTAAACTTGTAGGTAAGCTTGTAAATACGCTTCTAGTTAAGCTTGTAGTCAAGCTTGTAGTTAAACTTGTAGTTAAGCTTGTAGTTAAGCTTGTAGTTAAGCTTGTAGTTAAGCTTGTAGTTAAGCTTGTTGTTAAGCTTGTAGTTAAGCTTGTAGTTAAGCTTGTAGTTAAGCTTGTAGTTAAGCTTGTAGTTAAGCTTGTAGTTAAGCTTGTAGTTAAGCTTGTAGTAAGCTTGTAGTCAAGCCTGTAGTTAGCTTGTAGTTAAGCTTTTAGTTAAGCTTGTAGTTAAGATTTTAGCTACGATTGTAGTTAAGCTTGTAGTTAAGCTTGTAGTTAAGATTTTAGCTACGATTGTAGTTAAGCTTGTAGTTAAGCTTGTAGTTAAGCTTGTAGTTAAGCTTGTAGTTATGCTTGTAGTTAAGCTTGTAGGTAAGCTTGTAAATACGCTTCTAGTTAAGCTAGTAGTTTAGCTTTTAGTAATTTTGTAGTTAATGTTGTAGTTATTTCTCTAGGTAATGTTGTAGTTAATTTTGTAGTTAGTTTTGTAGTAATTTTTGTAGTTAATTTTGTAGTTAGTTTTGTAGTAATTTTTGTAGTTAATATTGCATTTATATTTGTAGTTAATTTTATAAACAATTTATGTTTACTTTTTTAGTTAATTTTGCAGGTATGTTTGCAGTTAATTTTGTATTTAATTTTGTAGTTAATTTTGTAGTTAATATTGTAGTTAATTTTGTAGTTAGTTTTGTAGAAAATATTGTAGTTAGGTTTGTGGTTAGTTTTGTTGTTAATTTTGTAGTGAATGTTGTAGTATTTTTTGAAGTTAATTTTGTAATTAATTTTGTAGTTAAGCTTATAGTTAAGCTTGTAGTTAAGCTTGTAATTAAGCTTGTAGTTAAGCCATTAGTAAGCTTGTAGTTAAGCCTGTAGTAAACTTGTAGTTAAGCTTGTAGTTAAGCCTCTAGTTAAGCTTGTAGTTAAGCTTGTAGTTAAGCTTGTAGTTAAGCCTGTAGTAAGCTTGTAGTTAAGCCTGTAGTTAGCTTGTAGTTAAGCTTGTAGTTAAGCTTGTAGTTAAGATTTTAGCTACGATTGTAGTTAAGCTTGTAGTTAAGCTTGTAGTTATGCTTGTAGTTAAGCTTGTAGGTAAGCTTGTAATTACGCTTCTAGTTAAGCTAGTAGTTTAGCTTTTAGTAATTTTGTAGTTAGTTTTGTAGTTATTTTTGTAGAAAATATTGTAGTTAGGTTTGTGGTTAGTTTTGTTGATAATTTTGTAGTTAATGTTGTAGTATTTTTTGTAGTTAATTTTGTAATTAATTTTGTAGTTAAGCTTGTAGTTAAGCTTGTAGTTAAGCTTGCAGTTAAGCTTGTAGTTAAGCTTGTAGTTAAGCTTGTAGATCAGCTTGTAGTTAAGCTTGTAGTTAAGCCTGTAGTAAGCTTGTAGTTAAGCTTGTAGTTAAGCTTGTAGTTAAGCCTTTAGTTACGATTGTAGTTAAGCTTGTAGTTAAGCTTGTAGTTAAACTTGTAGGTAAGCTTGTAAATACGCTTCTAGTTAAGCTTGTAGTTAAGCTTGTAGATAAGCTTGTAGTTAAGCTTGTAGTTAAACTTGTAGTTAAGCTTTTAGTTAAGCTTGTAGTTAAGCTTGTAGTTAAGCTTGTAGTTAAGCTTGTAGTTAAGCTTGTAGTTAAGCTTGTAGTTAAGCTTGTAGTTAAGCTTGTAGTTAAGCTTGTAGTTAAGCTTGTAGTTAAGCTTGTAGTAAGCTTGTAGTTAAGCTTGTAGTAAGCTTGTAGTTAAGCTTGTAGTTAAGCTTGTAGTTAAGATTTTAGCTACGATTGTAGTTAAGCTTGTAGTTAAGCTTGTAGTTAAGCTTGTAGTTATGCTTGTAGTTAAGCTTGTAGGTAAACTTGTAAATACGCTTCTAGTTGAGCTAGTAGTTTAGCTTTTAGTAATTTTGTAGTTAATGTTGTAGTTATTTCTCTAGGTAATGTTGTAGTTAATTTTGTAGTTAGTTTTGTAGTAATTTTTGTAGTTAATTTTGTAGTTAGTTTTGTAGTAATTTTTGTAGTAATTTTTGTAGTTAATTTTGTAGTTAGTTTTGTAGTAATTTTTGTAGTTAATATTGCATTTATATTTGTAGTTAATTTTATAAACAATTTATGTTTACTTTTTTAGTTAATTTTGCAGTTATGTTTGCAGTTAATTTTGTATTTAATTTTGTAGTTAATTTTGTAGTTAATATTGTTGTTAATTTTGTAGTTAGTTTTGTAGAAAATATTGTAGTTAGGTTTGTGGTTAGTTTTGTTGTTAATTTTGTAGTTAATGTTGTAGTATTTTTTGTAGTTCATTTTGTAATTAATTTTGTAGTTAAACTTGTAGTTAAGCTTGTAGTTAAGCTTGTTGTTAAGCTTGTAGTTAAGCTTGTAGTTAAGCTTGTAGTTAAGCTTGTAGTTAAGCTTGTAGTTAAGCTTGTAGTTAAGCTTGTAGTTAAGCTTGTAGTAAGCTTGTAGTCAAGCCTGTAGTTAGCTTGTAGTTAAGCTTTTAGTTAAGCTTGTAGTTAAGATTTTAGCTACGATTGTAGTTAAGCTTGTAGTTAAGCTTGTAGTTAAGATTTTAGCTACGATTGTAGTTAAGCTTGTAGTTAAGCTTGTAGTTAAGCTTGTAGTTAAGCTTGTAGTTATGCTTGTAGTTAAGCTTGTAGGTAAGCTTGTAAATACGCTTCTAGTTAAGCTAGTAGTTTAGCTTTTAGTAATTTTGTAGTTAATGTTGTAGTTATTTCTCTAGGTAATGTTGTAGTTAATTTTGTAGTTAGTTTTGTAGTAATTTTTGTAGTTAATTTTGTAGTTAGTTTTGTAGTAATTTTTGTAGTTAATATTGCATTTATATTTGTAGTTAATTTTATAAACAATTTAGGTTTACTTTTTTAGTTAATTTTGCAGTTATGTTTGCAGTTAATTTTGTATTTAATTTTGTAGTTAATTTTGTAGTTAATATTGTAGTTAATTTTGTAGTTAGTTTTGTAGAAAATATTGTAGTTAGGTTTGTGGTTAGTTTTGTTGTTAATTTTGTAGTTAATGTTGTAGTATTTTTTGTAGTTAATTTTGTAATTAATTTTGTAGTTAAGCTTATAGTTAAGCTTGTAGTTAAGCTTGTAATTAAGCTTGTAGTTAAGCCATTAGTAAGCTTGTAGTTAAGCCTGTAGTAAACTTGTAGTTAAGCTTGTAGTTAAGCCTCAAGTTAAGCTTGTAGTTAAGCTTGTAGTTAAGCTTGTAGTTAAGCCTGTAGTAAGCTTGTAGTTAAGCTTGTAGTTAAGCCTGTAGTTAGCTTGTAGTTAAGCTTGTAGTTAAGCTTGTAGTTAAGATTTTAGCTACGATTGTAGTTAAGCTTGTAGTTAAGCTTGTAGTTAAGATTTTAGCTACGATTGTAGTTAAGCTTGTAGTTAAGCTTGTAGTTAAGCTTGTAGTTAAGCTTGTTGTTAAGCTTGTAGTTAAGCTTGTAGTTAAGCCTGTAGTAAGCTTGTAGTCAAGCCTGTAGTAAGCTTGTAGTTAAGCTTGTAGTTAAGCTTGTAGTTAAGCTTGTAATTAAGCTTGTAGTTAAGCTTGTAGTTAAGCTTGTAAATACGCTTCTAGTTAAGCTAGTAGTTAAGCTTTTAGTAATTTTGTAGTTAATGTTGTAGTTATTTTTCTAGGTAATGTTGTAGTTAATTTTGTAGTTAGTTTTGTATTAATTTTTGCAGTTAATTTTGTAGTTAATTTTGTAGTTAATTTTGTAGTTAATATTGTAGTTAATTTTGTAGTTAATTTTGTAGTTAGTTTTGTAGAAAATATTGTAGTTAGGTTTGTGGTTAGTTTTGTTGTTAATTTTGTAGTTAATGTTGTAGTATTTTTTGTAGTTAATTTTGTAATTAATTTTGTAGTTAAGCTTATAGTTAAGCTTGTAGTTAAGCTTGTATTTAAGCTTGTAGTTAAGCCATTAGTAAGCTTGTAGTTAAGCCTGTAGTAAACTTGTAGTTAAGCCTGTAGTAAGCTTGTAGTTAAGCTTGTAGTTAAGCCTCTAGTTAAGCTTGTGGTTAAGCTTGTAGTTAAGCTTGTAGTTTAGCCTGTAGTTAGCTTGTAGTTAAGCTTGTAGTTAAGCTTGCAGTTAAGCTTGTAGTTAAGCTTGTAGTTAAGCTTGTAGATCAGCTTGTAGTTAAGCTTGTAGTTAAGCCTGTAGTAAGCTTGTAGTTAGGCTTGTAGTTAAGCTTGTAGTTAAGCCTTTAGTGACGATTGTAGTTAAGCTTGTAGTTAAGCTTGTAGTTAAACTTGTAGGTAAGCTTGTAAATACGCTTCTAGTTAAGCTTGTAGTTAAGCTTGTAGATAAGCTTGTAGTCAAGCTTGTAGTTAAACTTGTAGTTAAACTTGTAGTTAAACTTGTAGTTAAGCTTGTAGTTAAGCTTGTAGTTAAGCTTGTACTTAAGCTTGTAGTTAAGCTTGTAGTTAAGCTTGTAGTTAAGCTTGTAGTTAAGCTTGTAGTTAAGCTTGTAGTTAAGCTTGTAGTTAAGCTTGTAGTAAGCTTGTAGTCAAGCCTGTAGTTAGCTTGTAGTTAAGCTTTTAGTTAAGCTTGTAGTTAAGATTTTAGCTACGATTGTAGTTAAGCTTGTAGTTAAGCTTGTAGTTAAGATTTTAGCTACGATTGTAGTTAAGCTTGTAGTTAAGCTTGTAGTTAAGCTTGTAGTTAAGCTTGTAGTTATGCTTGTAGTTAAGCTTGTAGGTAAGCTTGTAAATACGCTTCTAGTTAAGCTAGTAGTTTAGCTTTTAGTAATTTTGTAGTTAATGTTGTAGTTATTTCTCTAGGTAATGTTGTAGTTAATTTTGTAGTTAGTTTTGTAGTAATTTTTGTAGTTAATTTTGTAGTTAGTTTTGTAGTAATTTTTGTAGTTAATATTGCATTTATATTTGTAGTTAATTTTATAAACAATTTATGTTTCCTTTTGTAGTTAATTTTGCAGTTATGTTTGCAGTTAATTTTGTATTTAATTTTGTAGTTAATTTTGTAGTTAATATTGTAGTTAATTTTGTAGTTAGTTTTGTAGAAAATATTGTAGTTAGGTTTGTGGTTAGTTTTGTTGTTAATTTTGTAGTTAATGTTGTAGTATTTTTTGTAGTTAATTTTGTAATTAATTTTGTAGTTAAGCTTATAGTTAAGCTTGTAGTTAAGCTTGTAATTAAGCTTGTAGTTAAGCCATTAGTAAGCTTGTAGTTAAGCCTGTAGTAAACTTGTAGTTAAGCTTGTAGTTAAGCCTCTAGTTAAGCTTGTAGTTAAGCTTGTAGTTAAGCTTGTAGTTAAGCCTGTAGTAAGCTTGTAGTTAAGCTTGTAGTTAAGCCTGTAGTTAGCTTGTAGTTAAGCTTGTAGTTAAGCTTGTAGTTAAGATTTTAGCTACGATTGTAGTTAAGCTTGTAGTTAAGCTTGTAGTTAAGATTTTAGCTACGATTGTAGTTAAGCTTGTAGTTAAGCTTGTAGTTAAGCTTGTAGTTAAGCTTGTAGTTATGCTTGTAGTTAAGCTTGTAGGTAAGCTTGTAAATACGCTTCTAGTTAAGCTAGTAGTTTAGCTTTTAGTAATTTTGTAGTTAATGTTGTAGTTATTTCTCTAGGTAATGTTGTAGTTAATTTTGTAGTTAGTTTTGTAGTAATTTTTGTAGTTAATTTTGTAGTTAGTTTTGTAGTAATTTTTGTAGTTAATATTGCATTTATATTTGTAGTTAATTTTATATACAATTTATGTTTACTTTTTTAGTTAATTTTGCAGTTATGTTTGCAGTTAATTTTGTATTTAATTTTGTAGTTAATTTTGTAGTTAATATTGTAGTTAATTTTGTAGTTAGTTTTGTAGAAAATATTGTAGTAAGGTTTGTGGTTAGTTTTGTTGTTAATTTTGTAGTTAATGTTGTAGTATTTTTTGTAGTTAATTTTGTAATTAATTTTGTAGTTAAGCTTATAGTTAAGCTTGTAGTTAAGCTTGTAATTAAGCTTGTAGTTAAGCCATTAGCAAGCTTGTAGTTAAGCCTGTAGTAAACTTGTAGTTAAGCTTGTAGTTAAGCCTCTAGTTAAGCTTGTAGTTAAGCTTGTAGTTAAGCTTGTAGTTAAGCCTGTAGTAAGCTTGTAGTTAAGCTTGTAGTTAAGCCTGTAGTTAGCTTGTAGTTAAGCTTGTAGTTAAGCTTGTAGTTAAGATTTTAGCTACGATTGTAGTTAAGCTTGTAGTTAAGCTTGTAGTTAAGCTTGTAGTTATGCTTGTAGTTAAGCTTGTAGGTAAGCTTGTAAATACGCTTCTAGTTAAGCTAGTAGTTTAGCTTTTAGTAATTTTGTAGTTAGTTTTGTAGTTATTTTTGTATAAAATATTGTAGTTAGGTTTGTGGTTAGTTTTGTTGATAATTTTGTAGTTAGTTTTGTAGTTATTTTTGTAGAAAATATTGTAGTTAGGTTTGTGGTTAGTTTTGTTGATAATTTTGTAGTTAATTTTGTAATTAATTTTGTAGTTAAGCTTGTAGTTAAGCTTGTAGTTAAGCTTGCAGTTAAGCTTGTAGTTAAGCTTGTAGTTAAGCTTGTAGATCAGCTTGTAGTTAAGCTTGTAGTTAAGCCTGTAGTAAGCTTGTAGTTAAGCTTGTAGTTAAGCTTGTAGTTAAGCCTTTAGTTACGATTGTAGTTAAGCTTGTAGTTAAGCTTGTAGTTAAACTTGTAGGTAAACTTGTAAATACGCTTCTAGTTAAGCTTGTAGTTAAGCTTGTAGATAAGCTTGTAGTTAAGCTTGTAGTTAAACTTGTAGTTAAGCTTGTAGTTAAGCTTGTAGTTAAGCTTGTAGTTAAGCTTGTAGTTAAGCTTGTAGTTAAGCTTGTAGTTAAGCTTGTAGTTAAGCTTGTAGTTAAGCTTGTAGTTAAGCTTGTAGTTAAGCTTGTAGTTAAGCTTGTAGTTAAGCTTGTAGTTAAGCTTGTAGTAAGCTTGTAGTTAAGCTTGTAGTAAGCTTGTAGTTAAGCTTGTAGTTAAGCTTGTAGTTAAGATTTTAGCTACGATTGTAGTTAAGCTTGTAGTTAAGCTTGTAGTTAAGCTTGTAGTTAAGCTTGTAGTTATGCTTGTAGTTAAGCTTGTAGGTAAACTTGTAAATACGCTTCTAGTTGAGCTAGTAGTTTAGCTTTTAGTAATTTTGTAGTTAATGTTGTAGTTATTTCTCTAGGTAATGTTGTAGTTAATTTTGTAGTTAGTTTTGTAGTAATTTTTGTAGTTAATTTTGTAGTTAGTTTTGTAGTAATTTTTGTAGTTAATTTTGTAGTTAGTTTTGTAGTAATTTTTGTAGTTAATATTGCATTTATATTTGTAGTTAATTTTATAAACAATTTTATGTTTACTTTTTTAGTTAATTTTGCAGTTATGTTTGCAGTTAATTTTGTAGTTAATTTTGTAGTTAATTTTGTAGTTAATATTGTAGTTATTTTTGTAGTTAGTTTTGTAGTTATTTTTGTAGAAAATATTGTAGTTAGGTTTGTGGTTAGTTTTGTTGTTAATTTTGTAGTTAATGTTGTAGTATTTTTTGTAGTTAATTTTGTAATTAATTTTATAGTTAAGCTTGTAGTTAAGCTTGTAGTTAAGCTTGTAGTTAAGCTTGTAGTTAAGCTTGTAGTTAGGCCTGTAGTAAGCTTGTAGTTACGCCTGTAGTAAGCTTGTAGTTAAGCTTGTAGTTAAGCTTGTAGTTAAGCTTGTAGGTAAGCTTGTAAATACGCTTCTAGTTAAGCTAGTATTTAAGCTTTTAGTAATTTTGTATAAACGT
The DNA here is from genome assembly GCA_947179485.1 of Allacma fusca. NCBI lineage: Eukaryota > Metazoa > Arthropoda > Collembola > Symphypleona > Sminthuridae > Allacma > Allacma fusca. Next base: position 58,469,029 of record OX359246.1, on the reverse strand, counting down.
TGTAGTTATTTTTCTAGGTAATGTTGTAGTTAATTTTGTAGTTAGTTTTGTCGTAATTTTTGTAGTTAATTTTGTAGTTAGTTTTGTAGTAATTTTTGTAGTTAATTTTGCATTTATATTTGTAGTTAGTTTTATAAACAATTTTATGTTAACTTTTTTAGTTAATTTTGCAGTTATGTTTGCAGTTAATTTTGTAGTTAATTTTGTAGTTAATTTTGTAGTTAATATTGTAGGTAATTTTGTAGTTAGTTTTGTAGTTATTTTTGTAGAAAATATTGTAGTTACGTTTGTGGTTAGTTTTGTTGTTAATTTTGTAGTTAATGTTGTAGTATTTTTTGTAGTTAATTTTGTAATTAATTTTGTAGTTAAGCTTGTAGTAAAGCCTGTAGTAAGCTTGTAGTTAAGCCTGTAGTAAGCTTGTAGTTAAGCTTGTAGTTAAGCCTGTAGTTAAGCTTGTAGTTAAGCTTGTAGGTAAGCTTGTAGTTTAGCTTGTAGTTAAGCCTGTAGTAAGCTTGTAGTTAAGCCTGTAGTTAGCTTGTAGTTAAGCTTGTAGTTAAGCTTGTAGTTAAGATTTTAGCTACGATTGTAGTTAAGCTTGTAGTTAAGCTTGTAGTTAAGATTTTAGCTACGATTGTAGTTAAGCTTGTAGTTAAGCTTGTAGTTAAGCTTGTAGTTATGCTTGTAGTTAAGCTTGTAGGTAAGCTTGTAAATACGCTTCTAGTTAAGCTAGTAGTTTAGCTTTTAGTAATTTTATAGTTAATGTTGTAGTTATTTCTCTAGGTAATGTTGTAGTTAATTTTATAGTTAGTTTTGTAGTAATTTTTGTAGTTAATTTTGTAGTTAGTTTTGTAGTAATTTTTGTAGTTAATTTTGTAGTTAATTTTGTAGTTAATTTTGTAGTTAATATTGTAGTTAATTTTGTAGTTAGTTTTGTAGTTATTTTTGTAGAAAATATTGTAGTTAGGTTTGTGGTTAGTTTTGTTGTTAATTTTGTAGTTAATGTTGTAGTATTTTTTGTAGTTAATTTTGTAATTAATTTTGTAGTTAAGCTTGTAGTTAAGCTTTTAGTTAAGCTTGTACTTAAGCTTGTAGTTAAGCTTGTAGTTAAGCTTGTAGTTAAGCCTGTAGTAAGCTTGTAGTTAAGCCTGTAGTAAGCTTGTAGTTAAGCTTGTAGTTAAGCTTGTAGTTAAGCTTGTAGTTAAGCTTGTAGTTAAGCTTGTAGTTAAGCTTGTAGTTAAGCTTGTAGGTAAGCTTGTAAATACGCTTCTAGTTAAGCTAGTAGTTAAGCTTTTAGTAATGTTGTAGTTAATGTTGTAGTTATTTTTCAAGTTAATGTTGTAGTTAATTTTGTAGTTAGTTTTGTAGTAATTTTTGTGGTAAATTTTGTAGTTAGTTTTGTAGTAATTTTTGTAGTTAATTTTGTAGTTAGTTTTGTAGTAATTTTTGTAGTTAATATTGCATTTATATTTGTAGTTAATTTTATAAACAATTTTATATTTACTTTTTTAGTTAATTTTGCAGTTATGTTTGCAGCTATGTTTGCAGTTAATTTTGTAGTTAATTTTGTAGTTAATTTTGTAGTTAATATTGTAGTTAATTTTGTAGTTAGTTTTGTAGTTATTTTTGTAGAAAATATTGTAGTTAGGTTTGTGGTTCGTTTTGTTGTTAATTTTGTAGTTAATGTTGTAGTATTTTTTGTAGGTAATTTTGTAATTAATTTTGTAGTTAAGCTTGTAGTTAAGCTTGTAGTTAAGCTTGTAATTAAGCTTGTAGTTAAGCCTGTAGTAAGCTTGTAGTTAAGCCTGTAGTAAGCTTGTAGTTAAGCTTGTAGTTAAGCTTGTAGTTAAGCTTGTAGTTAAGCTTGTAGTTAAGCTTGAAGTTAAGCTTGTAGTTAAGCTTGTAGTTAAGCTTGTAGTTAAGCCTGTAGTAAGCTTGTAGTTAAGCCTGTAGTTAGCTTGTAGTTAAGCTTGTAGTTAAGCTTGTAGTTAAGATTTTAGCTACGATTGTAGTTAAGCTTGTAGTTAAGCTTGTAGTTAAGATTTTAGCTACGATTGTAGTTAAGCTTGTAGTTAAGCTTGTAGTTATGCTTGTAGTTAAGCTTGTAGGTAAGCTTGTAGTTTAGCTTTTAGTAATTTTGTAGTTAATGTTGTAGTTATTTCTCTAGGTAATGTTGTAGTTAATTTTGTAGTTAGTTTTGTAGTAATTTTTGTGGTTAATTTTGTAGTTAGTTTTGTAGTAATTTTTGTAGTTAATTTTGTAGTTAGTTTTGTAGTAATTTTTGTAGTTAATATTGCATTTATATTTGTAGTTAATTTTATAAACAATTTTATATTTACTTTTTTAGTTAATTTTGCAGTTATGTTTGCAGTTATGTTTGCAGTTAATTTTGTAGTTAATTTTGTAGTTAATTTTGTAGTTAATATTGTAGTTAATTTTGTAGGTAGTTTTGTAGTTATTTTTGTAGAAAATATTGTAGTTAGGTTTGTGGTTCGTTTTGTTGTTAATTTTGTAGTTAATGTTGTAGTATTTTTTGTAGGTAATTTTGTAATTAATTTTGTAGTTAAGCTTGTAGTTAAGCTTGTAGTTAAGCTTGTAATTAAGCTTGTAGTTAAGCCTGTAGTAAGCTTGTAGTTAAGCCTGTAGTAAGCTTGTAGTTAAGCTTGTAGTTAAGCTTGTAGTTAAGCTTGTAGTTAAGCTTGTAGTTAAGCTTGTAGTTAAGCTTGTAGTTAAGCTTGTAGTTAAGCTTGTAGTTAAGCCTGTAGTAAGCTTGTAGTTAAGCCTGTAGTTAGCTTGTAGTTAAGCTTGTAGTTAAGCTTGTAGTTAAGATTTTAGCTACGATTGTAGTTAAGCTTGTAGTTAAGCTTGTAGTTAAGATTTTAGCTACGATTGTAGTTAAGCTTGTAGTTAAGCTTGTAGTTATGCTTGTAGTTAAGCTTGTAGGTAAGCTTGTAAATACGCTTCTAGTTAAGCTAGTAGTTTAGCTTTTAGTAATTTTGTAGTTAATGTTGTAGTTATTTCTCTAGGTAATGTTGTAGTTAATTTTGTAGTTAGTTTTGTAGTAATTTTTGTAGTTAATTTTGTAGTTAGTTTTGTAGTAATTTTTGTAGTTAATTTTGTAGTTAGTTTTGTAGTAATTTTTGTAGTTAATATTGCATTTATATTTGTAGTTAATTTTATAAACAATTTTATGTTTACTTTTTTAGTTAATTTTGCAGTTATGTTTGCAGTTAATTTTGTAGTTAATTTTGTAGTTAATTTTTTAGTTAATATTGTACTTAATTTTGTAGTTAGTTTTGTAGTTATTTTTGTAGAAAATATTGTAGTAAGGTTTGTGGTTAGTTTTGTTGTTAATTTTGTAGTTAATGTTGTAGTATTTTTTGTAGTTAATTTTGTAATTAATTTTGTAGTTAAGCTTGTAGTTAAGCTTGTAGTTAAGCTTGTAGTTAAGCTTGTAGTTAAGCTTGTAGTTAAGCTTGTAGTTAAGCTTGTAGTTAAGCTTGTAGGTAAGCTTGTTAATACGCTTCTAGTTAAGCTAGTAGTTAAGCTTTTAGTAATTTTGTAGTTAATGTTGTAGTTATTTTTCTAGTTAATGTTGTAGTTAATTTTGTAGTTAGTTTTGTAGTTAATATTGCATTTATTTTTGTAGTTAATTTTATAAACAATTTTATGTTTACTTTTTTAGTTAATTTTGCAGTGATGTTTGCAGTTAATTTTGTAGTTAATTTTGTAGTTAATTTTGTAGTTAATATTGTAGTTAATTTTGTAGTTAGTTTTGTAGTTATTTTTGTAGAAAATATTGTAGTTAGGTTTGTGGTTAGTTTTGTTGTTAATTTTATAGTTAATGTTGTAGTATTTTTTGTAGTTAATTTTGTGATTAATTTTGTAGTTAAGCTTGTAGTTAAGCTTGTAGTTAAGCTTGTAATTAAGCTTGTAGTTAAGCCTGTAGTAAGCTTGTAGTTAAGCCTGTAGTAAGCTTGTAGTTAAGCTTGTAGTTAAGCTTGTAGTTAAGCTTTTAGTAATGTTGTAGTTAATGTTGTAGTTATTTTTCAAGTTAATGTTGTAGTTAATTTTGTAGTTAGTTTTGTAGTAATTTTTGTGGTAAATTTTGTAGTTAGTTTTGTTCTAATTTTTGTAGTTAATTTTGTAGTTAGTTTTGTAGTAATTTTTGTAGTTAATATTGCATTTATATTTGTAGTTAATTTTATAAACAATTTTATATTTACTTTTTTAGTTAATTTTGCAGTTATGTTTGCAGTTATGTTTGCAGTTAATTTTGTAGTTAATTTTGTAGTTAATTTTGTAGTTAATATTGTAGTTAATTTTGTAGTTAGTTTTGTAGTTATTTTTGTAGAAAATATTGTAGTTAGGTTTGTGGTTAGTTTTGTTGTTAATTTTGTAGTTAATGTTGTAGTATTTTTTGTAGTTAATTTTGTAATTAATTTTGTAGTTAAGCTTGTAGTTAAGCTTGTAGTTAAGCTTGTAATTAAGCTTGTAGTTAAGCCTGTAGTAAGCTTGTAGTTAAGCCTGTAGTAAGCTTGTAGTTAAGCTTGTAGTTAAGCTTGTAGTTAAGCTTGTAGTTAAGCTTGTAGTTAAGCTTGTAGTTAAGCTTGTAGTTAAGCTTGTAGTTAAGCTTGTAGTTAAGCTTGTAGTTAAGCTTGTAGTTAAGCTTGTAGTTAAGCTTGTAGTTAAGCTTGTAGTTAAGCCTGTAGTAAGCTTGTAGTTAAGCCTGTAGTTAGCTTGTAGTTAAGCTTGTAGTTAAGCTTGTAGTTAAGATTTTAGCTACGATTGTAGTTAAGCTTGTAGTTAAGCTTGTAGTTAAGATTTTAGCTACGATTGTAGTTAAACTTATAGTTAAGCTTGTAGTTATGCTTGTAGTTAAGCTTGTAGGTAAGCTTGTAAATACGCTTCTGTTTAAGCTAGTAGTTTAGCTTTTAGTAATTTTGTAGTTAATGTTGTAGTTATTTCTCTAGGTAATATTGTAGTTAATTTTGTAGTTAGTTTTGTAGTAATTTTTGTAGCTAATTTTGTAGTTAGTTTTGTAGTAATTTTTGTAGTTAATTTTGTAGTTAGTTTTGTAGTAATTTTTGTAGTTAATATTGCATTTATATTTGTAGTTAATTTTATAAACAATTTTATGTTTACTTTTTTAGTTAATTTTGCAGTTATGTTTGAAGTTAATTTTGTAGTTAATTTTGTAGTTAATTTTGTAGTTAATATTGTACTTAATTTTGTAGTTAGTTTTGTAGTTATTTTTGTAGAAAATATTGTAGTAAGGTTTGTGGTTAGTTTTGTTGTTAATTTTGTAGTTAATGTTGTAGTATTTTTTGTAGTTAATTTTGTAATTAATTTTGTAGTTAAGCTTGTAGTTAAGCTTGTAGTTAAGCTTGTAGTTAAGCTTGTAGTTAAGCTTGTAGTTAAGCTTGTAGTTAAGCTTGTAGTTAAGCTTGTAGTTAAGCTTGTAGTTAAGCTTGTAGTTAAGCATGTAGGTAAGCTTGTAAATACGCTTCTAGTTAAGCTAGTAGTTAAGCTTTTAGTAATTTTGTAGTTAATGTTGAAGTTATTTTTCTAGTTAATGTTGTAGTTAATTTTGTAGTTAGTTTTGTAGTTAATATTGCATTTATATTTGTAGTTAATTTTATAAACAATTTTATGTTTACTTTTTTAGTTAATTTTGCAGTCATGTTTGCAGTTAATTTTGTAGTTACTTTTGTAGTTAATTTTGTAGTTAATATTGTAGTTAATTTTGTAGTTAGTTTTGTAGTTATTTTTGTAGAAAATATTGTAGTTAGGTTTGTGGTTAGTTTTGTTGTTAATTTTGTAGTTAATGTTAAAGTATTTTTTGTAGTTAATTTTGTAATTAATTTTGTAGTTAAGCTTGTAGTTAAGCTTGTAGTTAAGCTTGTAATTAAGCTTGTAGTTAAGCCTGTAGTAAGCTTGTATCTAAGCCTGTACTAAGCTTGTAGTTAAGCTTGTAGTTAAGCTTGTAGTTAAGCTTGTAGTTAAGCTTGTAGTTAAGCTTGTAGTTAAGCTTGTAGTTAAGCCTGTAGTAAGCTTGTAGTTAAGCCTGTAGTTAGCTTGTAGTTAAGCTTGTAGTTAAGCTTGTAGTTAAGATTTTAGCTACGATTGTAGTTAAGCTTGTAGTTAAGCTTGTAGTTAAGATTTTAGCTACGATTGTAGTTAAGCTTGTAGTTAAGCTTGTAGATAAGCTTGTAGTTATGCTTGTAGTTAAGCTTGTAGGTAAGCTTGTAAATACGCTTCTAGTTAAGCTAGTAGTTTAGCTTTTAGTAATTTTGAAGTTAATGTTGTAGTTATTTCTCTAGGTAATGTTGTAGTTAATTTTGTAGTTAGTTTTGTAGTAATTTTTGTAGTTAATTTTGTAGTTAGTTTTGTAGTAATTTTTGTAGTTAATTTTGTAGTTAGTTTTGTATTAATTTTTGTAGTTAATATTGCATTTATATTTGTAGTTAATTTTGTAAACAATTTTATGTTTACTTTTTTAGTTAATTTTGCAGTTATGTTTGCAGTTAATTTTGTAGTTAATTTTGTAGTTAATTTTTTAGTTAATATTGTAGTTAATTTTGTAGTTAGTTTTGTAGTTATTTTTGTAGAAAATATTGTAGTTAGGTTTGTGGTTAGTTTTGTTGTTAATTTTGTAGTATTTGTTTAGTTAATTTTGTAATTAATTTTGTAGTTAAGCTTGTAGTTAAGCTTGTAGTTAAGCTTGTAGTTAAGCTTGTAGTTAAGCTTGTAGTTAAGCTTGTAGTTAAGCTTGTAGTTAAGCCTGTTGTAAGCTTGTAGTTAAGCCCGTAGTAAGCTTGTAGTTAAGCTTGTAGTTAAGCTTGTAGCTAAGCTTGTAGTTAAGCTTGTAGTTAAGCTTGTAGTTAAGCTTGTAGTTAAGCTTGTAGTTAAGCTTGTAGGTAAGCTTGTAAATACGCTTCTAGTTAAGCTAGTAGTTAAGCTTTTAGTAATTTTGTAGTTAATGTTGTAGTTATTTTTCTATTTAATGTTGTATTTAATTTTGTAGTTAGTTTTGTAGTAATTTTTGTAGTAAATTTTGTAGTTAGTTTTGTAGTAATTTTTGTAGTTTATTTTGTAGTTAGTTTTGTAGTAATTTTTGTAGTTTATTTTGTAGTTAGTTTTGTAGTAATTTTTGTAGTTAATATTGCATTTATATTTGTAGGTAATTTTATAAACAATTTTATATTTACTTTTTTAGTTAATTTTGCAGTTATGTTTGCAGTTAATTTTGTAGTTAATTTTGTAGTTAATTTTGTAGTTAATATTGTAGTTAATTTTGTAGTTAGTTTTGTAGTTATTTTTGTAGAAAATATTGTAGTTAGGTTTGTGGTTAGTTTTGTTGTTGATTTTGTAGTTAATTTTGTAGTTAATGTTGTAGTATTTTTTGTAGTTAATTTTGTGATTAATTTTGTAGTTAGTTTTGTAGTTATTTTTGTAGTTAATATTGCAGTTATATTTGTAGTTAAATTTATAAATAATTTTATATTTACTTTTTTAGTTAATTTTGCAGTTATGTTTGCAGTTAATTTTGTAGTTAATTTTGTAGTTAATTTTGTATTTAATATTGTAGTTAATTTTGTAGTTAATTTTGTAGTTAATTTTGTAGTTAATTTTGTAGTTAATTTTGTAGTTAGTTTTGTAGTTATTTTTGTAGAAAATATTGTAGTTAGGTTTGTGGTTAGTTTTGTTGATAATTTTGTAGTTAATGTTGTAGTATTTTTTGTTGTTAATTTTGTAATTAATTTTGTAGTTAAGCTTGTAGTTAAGCTTGTAGTTAAACTTGCAGTTAAGCTTGTAGTTAAGCTTGTAGTTAAGCTTGTAGATCAGCTTGTAGTTAAGCTTGTAGTTAAGCTTGCAGTTAAGCTTGCAGTTAAGCTTGTAGTTAAGCTTGTAGATCAGCTTGTAGTTAAGCTTGTAGTTAAGCCTGTAGTAAGCTTGTAGTTAAGCTTGTAGTTAAGCTTGTAGTTAAGCCTTTAGTTACGATTGTAGTTAAGCTTGTAGTTAAGCTTGTAGGTAAGCTTGTAAATACGCTTCTAGTTAAGCTAGTATATTAGCTTTTAGTAATTTTGTAGTTAATGTTGTAGTTATTTTTCTAGCTAATGTTGTAGTTAATTTTGTAGTTAGTTTTGTAGTAATTTTTGTAGTTAATTTTGTAGTAAATTTTGAAGTTAATTCTGTAGTTAATTTTGTATTTAGGTTTGTAGTTAATTTTATAATAATTTTGTAGTTAATTTTGTAGTTAATTTTGTAGTTAATTTTGTAGTTAAACTTGTAGTTAAGCTTGTAGTTAAGCTTGTACTTAAGCTTGTAGTTCAGCCTGTAGTTTAGCTCGTAGTTAATTTTGTATTTAATTTTGTAGTTAATTTTTTAGTTAATTTTGTAGTTTATTTTGTAGTTTATTTTGTAGTTTATTTTGTAGTAAATTTTGTAGTTAATTCTGTAGTTAATTTTGTATTTAGGTTTGTGGTTAGTTTTGTTGTTAATTTTGTAGTTAATTTTGTAGTTAATTCTGTAGTTAATTTTGTAGTTAGTTTTGTAGTTATTTTTGTAGTTAAACTTGTAGTTAATCTTGTAGATCAGCTTGTAGTTAAGCTTGTAGTTAAGCTTAAAGTTAAGCTTGTAGTTAAGCTTAAAGTTAACCTTGAAGTTAAGCTTGTAGGTAAGCTTGTACTTAATTTTGTATTTAATTTTGTAGTTAACTTGGTAGTTAATTTTAGGGTAATATTGTAGTTAAAATTTTAGTTAATGTTTTAGTCAATGTTTTAGTTAGTTTGGTAATTAATTTAGTAGTTAAGCTTGTAGTTAATTTTGTCGTGAAGCTTGTGGTTACGCTTGTAGTTAAGCCTGTAGTAAGCTTGTAGTTAAGGTTGAAGTTAAGCTTGTAGTTAAGCCTTTAGTTCCGATTGTAGTTAAGCTTGTAGTTAAGCTTGTAGTTAAACTTGTAGGTAAGCTTGTAAATACGCTTCTAGTTAAGCTTGTAGTTAGGCCTGTAGTTAGCTTCTGGTTAAGCTTGTAGTTAAGCTTGTAGTTAAGCTTGTAGTTGAGCTTGTAGTCAGGCTTGTAGTAAAGCTTGTAGGTAAGCTTGTAAATACGCTTCTGGTTAAGCTAGTAGTTTAGCTTTTAGTAATTTGGTAGTTAATGTTGTAGTTATTTTTCTAGGTAATGTTGTAGTTAATTTTGTAATTAGTTTTGTAGTAATTTTTGTAGTTAATTTTGTAGTTAGTTTTGTAGTAATTTTTGTAGTTAATTTTGTAGTTAGTTTTGTAGTAATTTTTGTAGTAAATATTGCATTTATATTTGTAGTTAATTTTATAAACAATTTTATGTTTACTTTTTTAGTTAATTTTGCAATTATGTTTGCAGTTAATTTTGTAGTTAATTTTGTAGTTAATTTTTTAGTTAATTTTGTAGTTAATATTGTAGTTAATTTTGTAGTTAATTTTGTAGTTAATTTTGTAGTTAATTTTGTAGTTAATTTTGTAGTTAATTTTGTAGTTAATTTTGTAGTAAATTTTGTAGTTAATTTTGTAGTTAATTTTGTAGTTAATTTTGTAGTTAATTTTGTAGTTAATTTTGTAGTTAATTTTGTAGTTATTGTTGTAGTTAAACTTGTAGTTAAGCTTGTAATTAAGCTTGTAGTTAAGCCTGTAGTAAGCTTGTAGTTAAGCCTGTAGTAAGCTTGTAGTTAAGCTTGTAGTTAAGCCTGTAGTTAAGCTTGTAGTTAAGCTTGTAGTTAAGCTTGTAGTTAAGCTTGTAGTAAGCTTGTAGTTAAGCCTGTAGTTAGCTTGTAGTTAAGCTTGTAGTTAAGCTTGTAGTTAAGATTTTAGTTACGATTGTAGTTAAGCTTGTAGTTAAGCTTGTAGTTAAGATTTTAGCTACGATTGTAGTTAAGCTTGTAGTTAAGCTTGTAGTTAAGCTTGTAGTTATGCTTGTAGTTAAGCTTGTAGGTAAGCTTGTAAATACGCTTCTAGTTAAGCTAGTAGTTTAGCTTTTAGTAATTTTGTAGTTAATGTTGTAGTTATTTCTCTAGGTAATGTTGTAGTTAATTTTGTAGTTAGTTTTGTAGTAATTTTTGTAGTTAATTTTGTAGTTAGTTTTGTAGTAATTTTTGTAGTTAATTTTGTAGTTAGTTTTGTAGTAATTTTTGTAGCTAATATTGCATTTATATTTGTAGTTAATTTTAAAAACCATTTTATGTTTACTTTTTAGTTAATTTTGCAGTTATGTTTGCAGTTAATTTTGTAGTTAATTTTGTAGTTAATTTTGTAGTTAATATTGTAGTTAATTTTGCAGTGAGTTTTGTAGTTATTTTTGTAGAAAATATTGTAGTTAGGTTTGTGGTTAGTGTTGTTGTTAATTTTGTAGTTAATGTAGTAGTATTTTTTGTAGTTAATTTTGTAAATAATTTTGTAGTTAAGCTTGTAGTTAAGCTTGCAGTTAAGCTTGTAGTTAAGCTTGTAGTTAAGCTTTTAGTTAAGCTTGTAGTTAAGCTTGTAGTTAAGCTTGTAGTTAAGCTTGCAGTTAAGCTTGTAGTTAAGCCTGTAGTAAGCTTGTAGTTAAGCTTGTAGTAAAGCTTGTAGTTAAGCCTTTAGTTACGATTGTAGTTAAGCTAGTAGTTAAGCTTGTAGGTAAGCATGTAAATACGCTTCTAGTTAAGCTAGTAGTTTCGCTTTTAGTAATTTTGTAGTTAATGTTGTAGTTATTTTTCTAGGTAATGTTGTAGTTAATTTTGTAGTTATTTTTGTAGAAAATATTGAAGTTAATTTTGTAGTTAGTTTTGTAGTTATTTTTGTAGAAAATAATGTAGTTAGGTTTGTGGTTAGTTTTGTTGTTAATTTTGTAGTTAATGTAGTAGTATTTTTTGTAGTTAATTTTGTAATTAATTTTGTAGTTAAGCTTGTAGTTAAGCTTGTAGTTAAGCTTGTAGTTAAGCTTGTAGTTAAGCTTGTAGTTAAGTTTGTAGATCAGCTTGTAGTTAAGCTTGTAGTTAGCTTGTAGTTAAGCTTGTAGTTAAGCTTGTAGTTAAGCTTGTAGTTCGGCTTGTAGTTAAGCTTGTAGTTAAGCTTGTAGTTAAGCTTGTAGTTAAGCTTGTAGTTAAGCTTGTAGTTAAGCTTGTAGTTAAGGTTGTAGTTAAGCCTGTAGTAAGCTTGTTGTTAAGCTTGTAGTTAAGCTTGTAGTTAAGCCTTTAGTTACGATTGTAGTTAAGCTTGTAGGTAAGCTTGTAAATACGCTTCTAGTTAAGCTAGTAGTTTCGCTTTTAGTAAGTTATTTTTCTAGGTAATGTTGTAGTTAATTCTGTAGTTAGTTTTGTAGTAATTTTTGTAGTAATTTTTGTAGTTAATTTTGTAGTTAGTTTTGTAGTAATTTTTGTAGTTAATATTGCATTTATATTTGTAGTTAATTTTATAAACAATTTTATATTTACTTTTTTAGTTAATTTTGCAGTTATGTTTCAGTTTATTTTGTAGTTAATTTTGTAGTTAATTTTGTAGTTAATATTGTAGTTAATTTTGTAGTTAGTTTTGTAGAAAATATTGTAGTTAATTTTGTAGTTAGTTTTGTCGTTATTTTTGTAGAAAATATTGTAGTTAGGTTTGTGTTTAGTTTTGTTGTTAATTTTGTAGTTAATGTTGTACTATTTTTTGTAGTTAATTTTGTAATTAATTTTGTAGTTAAGCTTGTAGTTAAGCTTGTAGCTAAGCTTGTAGCTAAGCTTGTAGCTAAGCTTGTAGCTAAGCGTGTAGCTAAGCTTGTAGCTAAGCTTGTAGCTAAGCTTGTAGTTAAGCTTGTAGTTAAGCTTGTAGTTAAGCTTGTAGTTAAGCTTGTAGTTAGGCTTGTAGTTAAGCTTGTAGTTAAGCTTGTAGTTAAGCTTGTAGTTAAGCTTGTAGTTCAGCTTGTAGTTAAGCTTGTAGTTATGCTTGTAGTTAAGCTTGTAGTTAAGCTTGTAGTTAGGCCTGTAGTTTGAGCTTGTAGTTAAGCTTGTAGTTAAGCTGTTAGTTAAGCTTGTAGTTGAGCTTGTAGTAAAGCTTGTAGTTAAGCCTTTAGTTACGATTGTAGTTAAGCTAGTAGTTAGGCTTGTAGGTAAGCTTGTAAATACGCTTCTAGTTAAGCTAGTAGTTTCGCTTTTAGTAATTTTGTAGTTAATGTTGTAGTTATTTTTCTAGGTAATGTTGTAGTTAATTTTGTAGTTAGTTTTGTAGTAATTTTTGTAGTTAATTTTGTAGTTAGTTTTGCAGTAATTTTTGTAGTTAATATTGCATTTATATTTGTAGTTAATTTTATAAACAATTTTATATTTATTTTTTTAGTTAATTTTGTAGTTATGTTTCAGGTAAATTTGTAGTAATTTTGTAGTTAATTTTGTAGTTAATATTGTAGTTAATTTTGTAGTTAGTTTTGTAGTTATTTTTGTAGAAAATATTCAAGTTAATTTTGTAGTTAGTTTTGTAGTTATTTTTGTAGAAAATATTGTAGTTAGGTTTGTGTTTAATTTTGTTGTTAATTTTGTAGTTAATTTTGTAGTTAATGTTGTACTATTTTTTGTAGTTAATTTTGTAATTAATTTTGTAGTTAAGCTTGTAGTTAAGCTTGTAGTTAAGCTTGTAGTTAAGCTTGTAACTAAGCTTGTAGCTAAGCTTGTAGCTAAGCTTGTAGCTAAGCTTGTAGCTAAGCTTGTAGTTAAGCTTGTAGTTAAGCTTGTAGTTAAGCTTGTAGTTAAGCTTGTAGTTAAGCTTGTAGTTAAGCTTGTAGTTAAGCTTGTAGTTAAGCTTGTACTTAAGCTTGTAGTTTAGCTTGTAGTTAAGCTTGTAGTTAAGCTTTTAGTTAAGCTTGTAGTTAAGCTTGTAGTTAGGCCTGTAGTTTGAGCTTGTAGTTAGGCTTGTAGTTAAGCTGTTAGTTAAGCTTGTAATTGAGCTAGTAGTTAAGCTTGTAGTTAAGCTTGTAGTCAAGATTGTAGTTAAGCTTGTAGTTAAGCTTGTAGTCAAGCTTGTAGTTAAGCTTGTAGTTAAGCTTGTAGTTAAGCTTGTAGTTAAGCTTGTAGTTAAGCCTGCAGTTAAGCTTGTAGGTAAGCTTGTAGTTAAGCTGTTAGTTTAGCTTGTAGTTGAGCTTGTAGTTAAGCTTGTACTTAAGCTTGTAGTTAAGCTTCTATTTAAGCTTGTAGTTAAGCTTGTAGTTAAGCTTGAAGTTAAGCTTGTAGTTAAGCTTGTAGTTAACCTTGTATTTAAGCTTATATTTAAGCTTGTAGTTAAGCTTGATTATAAGCTTGTAGTTAAGCTTGATTATAAGCTTGTTGTTAAGCTTGTAGTTAAGCTTGAAGTTAAGCTTGTAGTTAAGCGTGTAGGTAAGCGTGTATATAAGCTTGTATTTAAGCTTCTAATTAGGCTTGTAGTTAATATTATAGTTAATTTTGTAGTTAGTTTTGTAGTTATTTTTGTAGTTAATATTGTAGTTAATTTTGTAGTTATTTTTGTAGAAAATATTGTAGTTAGGTTTGTGGTTAGTTTTGTTGTTAATTTTGTAGTTAATTTTGTAGTTATTGTTGTAGTATTTTTTGTAGTTAATTTTGTAATTAATTTTGTAGTTAGTTTTGTAGTTATTTTTGTAGTGAATATTGCAGTTATATTTGTAGTTAATTTTATAAATAATTTTTTATTTACTTTTTTAGTTAATTTTGCAGTTAATTTTGCAGTTAATTTTGTAGTTAATTTTGTAGTTAATATTGTAGTTAATTTTGTAGTTAGTTTTGTAGTTATTTTTGTAGAAAATATTGTAGTTAGGTTTGTTGTTAGTTTTGTTGTTAATTTTGTAGTTAATGTAGTAGTATTTTTTGTAGTTAATTTTGTAATTAATGTTGTAGTTAAGCTTGTAGTTAAGCTTGCAGTTAAGCTTGTAGTTAAGCTTGTAGTTAAGCTTGTAGTTAAGCTTGTAGATCAGCTTGTAGTTAAGCTTGTAGTTAAGCTTGTAGATAAGCCTGTAGTTAAGCTTGTAGTTAAGCTTGTAGTTAAGTTTGTAGTTAAGCTTGTATTTAAGCTTGTAGTTAAGCCTTTAGTTACGATTGTAGTTAAGCTAGTAGTTAAGCTTGTAGGTAAGCTTGTAAATATGCTTCTAGTTAAATTAGTAGTTTCGCTTTTAGTAATTTTGTAGTTAATGTTGTAGTTATTTTTCTAGGTAATGTTGTAGTTAATTTTGTAGTAATTTTTGTAGTTAATTTTGTAGTTAGTTTTGTAGTAATTTTTGTAGTTAATATTGCATTTATATTTGTAGTTAATTTTATAAACAATTTTATATTTACTTTTTTAGTTAATTTTGCAGTTATGTTTCAGTTAATTTTGTAGTTAATTTTGTAGTTAATTTTGTAGTTAATATTGTAGTTAATTTTGTAGTTAGTTTTGTAGTTATTTTTGTAGAAAATATTGTAGTTAATTTAGTAGTTAGTTTTGTAGTTATTTTTGTAGAAAATATTGTAGTTTGGTTTGTGTTTAGTTTTGTTGTTAATTTTGTAGTTAATTTTGTAGTTAATGTTGTAGTTAAGCTTGTAGTTAAGCTTGTAGTTAAGCTTGTAGTTAAGCTTGTAGTTAAGCTTGTAGCTAAGCTTGTAGTTAAGCTTGTAGTTAAGCTTGTAGTTAAGCTTGTAGTTAAGCTTGTAGTTAAGCTTGTAGTTAAGCTTGTAGTTAAGCTTGTAGTTCAACTTGTAGTTAGGCCTGTAGTTTGAGCTTGTAGTTAAGCTTGTAGTTAAGCTGTTAGTTAAGCTTGCAGTTGAGCTCTTAGTTAAGCTTGTAGTTAAGCTTGTAGTTAAGCTTGTAGTTAAGCTTGTAGTTAAGCTTGTAGTTAAGCTTGTAGTTAGGCCTGTAGTTTGAGCTTGTAGTTGAGCTTGTAGTTAAGCTGTTAGTTAAGCTTGTAGTGGAGCTTGTAGTTAAGCTTGTAGTTAAGCTTGTAGTTAAGCTTGTAGTTAAGCTTGTAGTCAAGCTTGTAGTCAAGCTTGTAGTTACACTGGTAGTTAAGCTTGTAGTTAAGCCTGCAGTTAAGCTTGTAGGTAAGCTTGTAGTTAAGCTTGTAGTTAAGCTTGTTGTTAAGCTTGTTGTTAAGCTTGTAGTTAAGCTTCTAGTTAAGCTTGTAGTTAAGCTTCTAGTTAAGCTTGTAGTTAAGCTTCTAGTTAAGCTTGTAGTTAAGCTTGTAGTTAAGCTTGTAGTTAAGCTTGTAGTTAAGCTTGTAGTTAAGCTTGTAAATAGGCTATTAGTTAGGTTCGTAATAGAGCCTGTAGTTACGCTTGTAGTTAAGCTTGTAGTCAAGCTTGTAGTCAAACTTGTAGTTAAGCTTGTATTTAAGCTTATATTTAAGCTTGTAGTTAAGCTTGATTATAAGCTTGTATTTGAGCTTGTATTTAAGCTTGTAGTTAAGCTTGTAATTAGGCTTGTAGTTAATATTGTAGTTAATTTTGTAGTTAGTTTTGTAGTTATTTTTGTAGTTAATATTGTAGTTAATTTTGTAGTTAGTTTTGTAGTTATTTTTGTAGTTATTTTTGTAGAAAATATTGTAGTTAGATTTGTGGTTAGTTTTGTTGTTAATTTTGTAGTTAATTTTGTAGTTAATGTTGTAGTTTTTTTTGTAGTTAATTTTGTAATTAATTTTGTAGTTAGTTTTGTAGTTATTTTTGTAGTTAATATTGCAGTTATATTTGTAGTTAATTTTATAAATAATTTTATATTTACCTTTTTAGTTAATTTTGCAGTTATGTTTGCAGTTAATTTTGTAGTTAATTTTGTAGTTAATTTTGTAGTTAATTTTGTAGTTAGTTTTGTAGTTATTTTTGTAGAAAATATTGTAGTCAGGTTTTTTGTTAGTTTTGTTGTTAATTTTGTAGTTAATGTAGTAGTATTTTTTGTAGTTAATTTTGTAATTAGTTTTGAAGTTAAGCTTGTAGTTAAGCTTGTAGTTAAGCTTGTAGTTAAGCTTGTACTTAAGCTTGTAGTTAAGCTTGTAGTTAAGCCTTTAGTTACGATTGTATTTAAGCTAGTAGTTAAGCTTGTAGGTAAGCTTGTAAATACGCTTCTAGTTAAGCTTGTAGGTAAGCTTGTAAATACGCTTCTAGTTAAGCTAGTAGTTTCGCTTGTAGTAATTTTGTAGTTAATGTTGTAGTTATTTTTCTAGGTAATGTTGTAGTTAATTTTGCAGTTAGTTTTGTAGTAGTTTTTGTAGTTAATTTTGTAGTTAGTTTTGTAGTAATTTTTGTAGTTAATATTGCATTTATATTTGTAGTTAATTTTATGAACAATTTTATATTTATATTTTTAGTAAATTTTGCAGTTATGTTTCAGTTAATTTTGTAGTTAATTTTGTAGTTAATTTTGTAGTTAGTTTTGTAGTTATTTTTGTAGAAAATATTGTAGTTAATTTTGTAGTTAGTTTTGTAGTTAATTTTGTAGTTAGTTTTGTAGTTATTTTTGTAGAAAATATTGTAGTTTGGTTTGTGTTTAGTTTTGTAGTTAATTTTGTAGTTAATTTTGTAGTCAATGTTGCAGTATTTTTTGTAGTTAATTTTGTAATTAATTTTGGAGTTAAGCTTGTAGTTAAGCTTGTAGTTAAGCTTGTAGTTATGCTTGTAGTTAAGCTTGTAGCTAAGCTTGTAGTTAAGCTTGTAGTTAAGCTTTTAGTTAAGCTTGTAGTTAAGCTTGTAGTTAAGCTTGTAGTTAAGCTTGTAGTTAAGCTTGTAGTTAAGCTTGTAGTTAAGCTTGTAGTTAAGCTTGTAGTTAAGCTTGTAGTTAAGCTTGTAGTTAAGCTTGTAGTTAAGCTTGTAGTTAAGCTTGTAGTTAAGCTTGTAGTTAAGCTTGTAGTTAAGCTTGTAGTTAAGCTGTTAGTTAAGCTTGTAGTTGAGCTTGTAGTAAAGCTTGTAGTTAAGCCTTTAGTTACGATTGTAGTTAAGCTAGTAGTTAGGCTTGTAGGTAAGCTTGTAAATACGCTTCTAGTTAAGCTAGTAGTTTCGCTTTTAGTAATTTTGTAGTTAATGTTGTAGTTATTTTTCTAGGTAATGTTGTAGTTAATTTTGTAGTTAGTTTTGTAGTAATTTTTGTAGTTAATTTTGTAGTTAGTTTTGTAGTAATTTTTGTAGTTAATATTGCATTTATATTTGTAATTAATTTTATAAACAATTTTATATTTATTTTTTTAGTTAATTTTGCAGTTATGTTTCAGGTAAATTTGTAGTAATTTTGTAGTTAATTTTGTAGTTAATATTGTAGTTAATTTTGTAGTTAGTTTTGTAGTTATTTTTGTAGAAAATATTGAAGTTAATTTTGTAGTTAGTTTTGTAGTTATTTTTGTAGAAAATATTGTAGTTAGGTTTGTGTTTAGTTTTGTTGTTAATTTTGTAGTTAATTTTGTAGTTAATGTTGTACTATTTTTTGTAGTTAATTTTGTAATTAATTTTGTAGTTAAGCTTGTAGTTAAGCTTGTAGTTAAGCTTGTAGTTAAGCTTGTAGCTAAGCTTGTAGCTAAGCTTGTAGCTAAGCTTGTAGCTAAGCTTGTAGCTAAGCTTGTAGTTAAGCTTGTAGTTAAACTTGTAGTTAAGCTTGTAGTTAAGCTTGTAGTTAAGCTTGTAGTTAAGCTTGTAGTTAAGCTTGTACTTAAGCTTGTAGTTTAGCTTGTAGTTAAGCTTGTAGTTAAGCTTTTAGTTAAGCTTGTAGTTAAGCTTGTAGTTAGGCCTGTAGTTTGAGCTTGTAGTTAGACTTGTAGTTAAGCTGTTAGTTAAGCTTGTAATTGAGCTTGTAGTTAAGCTTGTAGTTAAGCTTGTAGTTAAGCTTGTAGTCAAGATTGTAGTTAAGCTTGTAGTTAAGCTTGTAGTCAAGCTTGTAGTTAAGCTTGTAGTTAAGCTTGTAGTTAAGCTTGTAGTTAAGCTTGTAGTTAAGCCTGCAGTTAAGCTTGTAGGTAAGCTTGTAGTTTAGCTTGTAGTTGAGCTTGTAGTTAAGCTTGTACTTAAGCTTGTAGTTAAGCTTCTATTTAAGCTTGTAGTTAAGCTTGTAGTTAAGCTTGAAGTTAAGCTTGTAGTTAAGCTTGTAGTTAAGCTTGTAGTTAAGCTTGTAGCTAAGCTTGTAGCTAAGCTTGTAGCTAAGCTTGTAGCTAAGCTTGTAGCTAAGCTTGTAGTTAAGCTTGTAGTTAAACTTGTAGTTAAGCTTGTAGTTAAGCTTGTAGTTAAGCTTGTAGTTAAGCTTGTAGTTAAGCTTGTACTTAAGCTTGTAGTTTAGCTTGTAGTTAAGCTTGTAGTTAAGCTTTTAGTTAAGCTTGTAGTTAAGCTTGTAGTTAGGCCTGTAGTTTGAGCTTGTAGTTAGACTTGTAGTTAAGCTGTTAGTTAAGCTTGTAATTGAGCTTGTAGTTAAGCTTGTAGTTAAGCTTGTAGTTAAGCTTGTAGTCAAGATTGTAGTTAAGCTTGTAGTTAAGCTTGTAGTCAAGCTTGTAGTTAAGCTTGTAGTTAAGCTTGTAGTTAAGCTTGTAGTTAAGCTTGTAGTTAAGCCTGCAGTTAAGCTTGTAGGTAAGCTTGTAGTTTAGCTTGTAGTTGAGCTTGTAGTTAAGCTTGTACTTAAGCTTGTAGTTAAGCTTCTATTTAAGCTTGTAGTTAAGCTTGTAGTTAAGCTTGAAGTTAAGCTTGTAGTTAAGCTTGTAGTTAAGCTTGTAGTTAAGCTTGTAGTTAAGCTTGTAGCTAAGCTTGTAGTTAAGCTCGTAGTTAGGTTCGTAATCAAGCCTGTAGTTACGCTTGTATTAAAGCTTGTAGTCAAGCTTGTAGTTAAGCTTGTAGTTAAGCTTGTAGTTAAGCTTGTAGTTAAGCTTGTAGTTAACCTTGTATTTAAGCTTATATTTAAGCTTGTAGTTAAGCTTGATTATAAGCTTGTAGTTAAGCTTGATTATAAGCTTGTAGTTAAGCTTGATTATAAGCTTGTAGTTAAGCTTGATTATAAGCTTGTTGTTAAGCTTGTAGTTAAGCTTGAAGTTAAGCTTGTAGTTAAGCTTGAAGTTAAGCTTGTAGTTAAGCGTGTAGGTAAGCGTGTATATAAGCTTGTATTTAAGCTTGTAATTAGGCTTGTAGTTAATATTATAGTTAATTTTGTAGTTAGTTTTGTAGTTATTTTTGTAGTTAATATTGTAGTTAATTTTGTAGTTATTTTTGTAGAAAATATTGTAGTTAGGTTTGTGGTTAGTTTTGTTGTTAATTTTGTAGTTAATTTTGTAGTTAATGTTGTAGTATTTTTTGTAGTTAATTTTGTAATTAATTTTGTAGTTAGTTTTGTAGTTATTTTTGTAGTGAATATTGCAGTTATATTTGTAGTTAATTTTATAAATAATTTTTTATTTACTTTTTTAGTTAATTTTGCAGTTAATTTTGCAGTTAATTTTGTAGTTAATTTTGTAGTTAATATTGTAGTTAAATTTGTAGTTAGTTTTGTAGTTATTTTTGTAGAAAATATTGTAGTTAGGTTTGTTGTTAGTTTTGTTGTTAATTTTGTAGTTAATGTAGTAGTATTTTTTGTAGTTAATTTTGTAATTAATGTTGTAGTTAAGCTTGTAGTTAAGCTTGCAGTTAAGCTTGTAGTTAAGCTTGTAGTTAAGCTTGTAGTTAAGCTTGTAGATCAGCTTGTAGTTAAGCTTGTAGTTAAGCTTGTAGTTAAGCTTGCAGTTAAGCTTGTAGTTAAGCCTGTAGTAAGCTTGTAGTTAAGCTTGTAGTAAAGCTTGTAGTTGAGCCTTTAGTTACGATTGTAGTTAAGCTAGTAGTTATGCTTGTAGGTAGGCTTGTAAATACGCTTCTAGTAATTCTAGTCTTGTAGTAATTTTTGTAGTTAATATTGCATTTATATTTGTAGTTAATTTTATAAACAATTTTATATTTATTTTTTTAGTAAATTTTGCAGTTATGTTTCAGGTAAATTTGTAGTAATTTTGTAGTTAATTTTGTAGTTAATATTGTAGTTAATTTTGTAGTTACTTTTGTAGTAATTTTTGTAGAAAATATTGAAGTTAATTTTGTAGTTAGTTTTGTAGTTATTTTTGTAGAAAATATTGTAGTTAGGTTTGTGTTTAGTTTTGTTGTTAATTTTGTAGTTAATTTTGTAGTTAATGTTGTAGTATTTTTTGTAGTATTTTTTGTAGTTAATTTTGTAATTAATTTTGTAGTTAAGCTTGTAGTTAAGTTTGTAGTTAAGCTTGTAGTTAAGCTTGTAGTTAAGCTTGTAGTTAAGCTTGTAGTTAAGCTTGTAGTTAAGCTTGTAGTTAAGCTTGTAGTTAAGCTGTTAGTTAAGCTTGTAGTTGAGCTTGTAGTTAAGCTTGTAGTTAAGCTTGTAGTTAAGCTTGTAGTTAAGCTTGTAGTTAAGCTTGTAGTCAAGCTTGTAGTCAAGCTTGTAGTTAAGCTTGTAGTTAAGCTTGTAGTTAAGCTTGTAGTTAAGCTTGTAGTTAAGCCTGCAGTTAAGCTTGTAGGTAAGCTTGTAGTTAAGCTGTTAGTTTAGCTTGTAGTTGAGCTTGTAGTTAAGCTTGTAGTTAAGCTTGTACTTAAGCTTGTAGTTAAGCTTCTAGTTAAGCTTGTAGCAAAGCGTCTAGTTTAGCTTGTAGTTTAGCTTGTAGTTAAGCTTGTAGTTAAGCTTGTAGTTAAGCTTGTAGTTAAGCTCGTAGTTAGGTTCGTAATCAAGCCTGTAGTTACGCTTGTAGTTAAGCTTGTAGTCAAGCTTGTAGTTAAGCTTGTAGTCAAGCCTGTAGTTAAGCTTGTAGTTAAGCTTGTATTTAAGCTTGTATTTAAGCTTATATTTAAGCTTGTAGTTAAGCCAATTATAAGCTTGTTGTTAAGCTTGTAGTTAAGCTTGTAGTTAAGCTTGTAGATAAGCGTGTAGTTAAGCGGGTATATAAGCTTGTATTTAAGCTTGTATTTAAGCTTGTAGTTAAGCTTGTAATTAGGCTTGTAGTTAATATTGTAGTTAATTTTGTAGTTAGTTTTGTAGTTATTTTTGTAGTTAATATTGTAGTTAATTTTGTAGTTAGTTTTGTAGTTATTTTTGTAGAAAATATTGTAGTTAGGTTTGTGGTTAGTTTTGTTGTTAATTTTGTAGTTAATTTTGTAGTTAATGTTGTAGTTATTTTTGTAGTTAATTTTGTAATTAATTTTGTAGTTAGTTTTGTATGTATTTTTGTAGTTAATATTGCAGTTATATTTGTAGTTAATTTTATAAATAATTTTATATTTACTTTTTTAGTTAATTTTGCAGTTATGTTTGCAGTTAATTTTGTAGTTAATTTTGTAGTTAATTTTCTAGTTAATTTTGTAGTTAGTTTTGTAGTTATTTTTGTAGAAAATATTGTAGTCAGGTTTGTTGTTAGTTTTGTTGTTAATTTTGCAGTTAATGTAGTAGTATTTTTTGTAGTTAATTTTGTAATTAATTTTGTAGTTAAGCTTGCAGTTAAGCTTGTAGTTAAGCTTGTAGTTAAGCTTGTAGTTAAGCTTGTAGTTAAGCTTGTAGTTAGGCCGGTAGTTTGAGCTTGTAGTTAAGCTTGTAGTTAAGCTGTTAGTTAAGCTTGTAGTTAAGCTTGTAGTCAAGCCTTAGTTAAGCTTGTAGTTAAGCTTGTAGTTAAGCTTGTAGTTAAGCTTGTAGTTAAGCTTGTAGTCAAGCTTGTAGTTAAGCTTGTAGTTAAGCCTGCAGTTAAGCTTGTAGGTAAGCTTGTAGTTAAGCTGTTAGTTTAGCTTGTAGTTGAGCTTGTAGTTGAGCTTGTAGTTAAGCTTGTACTTAAGCTTGTAGTTAAGCTTCTAGTTAAGCTTGTAGTTAAGCTTCTAGTTAAGCTTGTAGTTAAGCTTGTAGTTAAGCTTGTAGTTAAGCTTGTATTTAAGCTTATACTTAAGCTTGTAGTTAAGCTTGATTATAAGCTTGTTGTTAAGCTTGTAGTTAAGCTTGTAGTTAAGCGTGTAGTTAAGCGTGTATATAAGCTTGTATTTAAGATTGTATTTAAGCTTGTAGTTAAGCTTGTAATTAGGTTTGTAGTTAAGCTTGTAGATAAGCCTGTAGTTAAGCTTGTAGTTAAGCCTGTAGTTAAGCGTGTAGTTAAGCGTGTTGTCAAGCTTGTAGTTAAGCTTGTAGATAAGCCTGTAGTTAAGCTTGTAGTTAAGCTTGTAGTTAAGTTTGTAGTTAAGCTTGTATTTAAGCTTGTAGTTAAGCCTTTAGTTACGATTGTAGTTAAGCTAGTAGTTAAGCTAGTAGTTAAGCTTGTAAATACGCTTCTAGTTAAATTAGTAGTTTCGCTTTTAGTAATTTTGTAGTTATTGTTGTAGTTATTTTTCTAGGTAATGTTGTAGTTAATTTTGTAGTTAATATTGTAGTTAATTTTGTAGTTAGTTTTGTAGTTATTTTTGTAGAAAATATTGTAGTTAACTTTGTAGTTAGTTTTGTAGTTATTTTTGTAGAAAATATTGTAGTTTGGTTTGTGTTTAGTTTTGTTGTTAATTTTGTAGTTAATTTTGTAGTTAATGTTGTAGTATTTTTTGTAGTTATTTTTGTAATTAATTTTGTAGTTAAGCTTGTAGTTAAGCTTGTAGTTAAGCTTGTAGTTAAGCTTGTAGTTAAGCTTGTAGTTAAGCTTGTAGCTAAGCTTGTAGTTAAGCTTGTAGTTAAGCTTGTAGTTAAGCTTGTAGTTAAGCTTGTAGTTAAGCTTGTAGTTAAGCTTGTAGTTAAGCTTGTAGTTCAACCTGTAGTTAAGCTTGTAGTTAAACTTGTAGTTAAGCTTGTAGTTAAGCTTGTAGTTAAGCTTGTATTTAAGCTTATACTTGAGCTTGTAGTTAAGCTTGTAGTTCAACTTGTAGTTAAGCTTGTAGTTAAGCTTGTAGTTAAGCTTGTAGTTAAGCTTGTAGTTAGGCCTGTAGTTTGAGCTTGTAGTTAAGCTTGTAGTTAAGCTGTTAGTTAAGCTTGTAGTTAAGCTTGTAGTCAAGCCTTAGTTAAGCTTGTAGTTAAGCTTGTAGTTAAGCTTGTAGTTAAGCTTGTAGTCAAGCTTGTAGTTAAGCTTGTAGTTAAGCCTGCAGTTAAGCTTGTAGGTAAGCTTGTAGTTAAGCTTGTAGTTAAGCTTGTAGTTAAGCTTGTAGTTAGGCCTGTAGTTTGAGCTTGTAGTTAAGCTTGTAGTTAAGCTTGTAGTTAAGCTTGTAGTTAAGCTTGTAGTTAAGCTTGTAGTTAAGCTTGTAGTTAAGCTTGTAGTTAAGCTTGTAGTTAAGCTTGTAGTTAAGCTTGTAGTTAAGCTTGTAGTTAAACTTATAGTTAGGCCTGTAGTTTGAGCTTGTAGTTAAGCTGTTAGTTTAGCTTGTAGTTGAGCTTGTAGTTAAGCTTGTAGTTAAGCTTGTACTTAAGCTTGTAGTTAAGCTTCTAGTTAAGCTTGTAGTCAAGCTTGTAGTCAAGCTTGTAGTTATCTTGTAGTTAAGCTTGTAGTTAAGCTTGTTAGTTTGTAGTTTATTTTGCAGTTAGTTTTGTAGTAATTTTTGTAGTTAATTTTGTAGTTAGCTTTGTAGTAATTTTTGTAGTTAATATTGCATTTATATTTGTAGTTAATTTTATAAACAATTTTATATTTACTTTTTTAGTTAATTTTGCAGTAATGTTTCAGTTAATTTTGTAGTTAATTTTGTAGTTAATTTTGTAGTTAGTTTTGTAGTTATTTTTGTAGAAAATATTGTAGTTAATTTTGTAGTTAGTTTTGTAGTTATTTTTGTAGAAAATATTGTAGTTTTTTTTGTGTTTAGTTTTGTAGTTAATTTTGTAGTTAATTTTGTAGTTAATTTTGTAGTTAATGTTGTAGTATTTTTTGTAGTTAATTTTGTAATTAATTTTGGAGTTAAGCTTGTAGTTAAGCTTGTAGTTAAGCTTGTAGTTAAGCTTGTAGTTAAGCTTGTAGCTAAGCTTGTAGTTAAGCTTGTAGCTAAGCTTGTAGTTAAGCTTGTAGTTAAGCTTGTAGTTAAGCTTGTAGTTAAGCTTGTAGTTAAGCTTGTAGTTAAGCTTGTAGTTAATCTTTTAGTTAAGCTTGTAGTTAAGCTTGTAGTTAAGCTTGTAGTTAAGCTTGTAGTTAAGCTTGTAGTTAAGCTTGTAGTTAAGCGTGTAGTTAAGCGTGTATATAAGCTTGTAGTTAAGCTTAAGTAGAAAATATTGTAGTCAGGTTTGTTGTTAGTTTTGTTGTTAATTTTGTAGTTAATGTAGTAGTATTTTTTGTTGTTAATTTTGTAGTTAAGCTTGTAGTTAAGCTTGTAGTTAAGCTTGTAGTTAAGCTTGTAGTTAAGCTTGTAGTTAAGCTTGTAGTTAAGCTTGTAGTTAAGCTTGTAGTTAAGCTTGTAGTTAAGCTTGTAGTTAAGCTTGTAGTTAAGCTTGTAGTTAAGCTTGTAGTTAAGCTTGTAGATCAGCTTGTAGTTAAGCTTGTAGTTAAGCTTGTAGTTAAGCTTGTAGATCAGCTTGTAGTTAAGCTTGTAGTTAAGCTTGTAGTTAAGCTTGCAGTTAAGCTTGTAGTTAAGCCTGTAGTAAGCTTGTAGTTAAGCTTGTAGTTAAGCTAGTAGTTAAGCTTGTAGGTAAGCTTGTAAATACGCTTCTAGTTAAGCTAGTAGTTTCGCTTTTAGTAATTTTGTAGTTAATGTTGTAGTTATTTTTCTAGGTAATGTTGTAGTTAATTTTGCAGTTAGTTTTGTAGTAATTTTTGTAGTTAATTTTGTAGTTAGCTTTGTAGTAATTTTTGTAGTTAATATTGCATTTATATTTGTAGTTAATTTTATAAACAATTTAATATTTACTTTTTTAGTTAATTTTGCAGTTATGTTTCAGTTAATTTTGTAGTTAATTTTGTAGTTAATTTTGTAGTTAGTTTTGTAGTTATTTTTGTAGAAAATATTGTAGTTAATTTTGTAGTTAGCTTTGTAGTAATTTTTGTAGTTAATATTGCATTTATATTTGTAGTTAATTTTATAAACAATTTTATATTTACTTTTTTAGTTAATTTTGCAGTTATGTTTCAGTCAATTTTGTAGTTAATTTTGTAGTTAGTTTTGTAGTTAGTTTTGTAGTTATTTTTGTAGAAAATATTGTAGTTAATTTTGTAGTTAGTTTTGTAGTTATTTTTGTAGAAAATATTGTAGTTTGGTTTGTGTTTAGTTTTGTAGTTAATTTTGTAGTTAATTTTGTAGTTAATTTTGTAGTTAATGTTGTAGTATTTTTTGTAGGTAATTTTGTAATTAATTTTGGAGTTAAGCTTGTAGTTAAGCTTGTAGTTAAGCTTGTAGTTAAGCTTGTAGTTAAGCTTGTAGCTAAGCTTGTAGTTAAGCTTGTACTTAAGCTTGTAGTTAAGCTTGTACTTAAGCTTGTAGTTAAGCTTCTAGTTAAGCTTGTAGTCAAGCTTGTAGTCAAGCTTGTAGTTAAGCTTGTAGTTAAGCTTGTAGTTAAGCTTGTTAGTTTGTAGTTAATTTTGCAGTTAGTTTTGTAGTAATTTTTGTAGTTAGATTTGTAGTTAGCTTTGTAGTAATTTTTGTAGTTAATATTGCATTTATATTTGTAGTTAATTTTATAAACAATTTTATATTTACTTTTTTAGTTAATTTTGCAGTTATGTTTCAGTTAATTTTGTAGTTAATTTTGTAGTTAGTTTTGTAGTTAGTTTTGTAGTTATTTTTGTAGAAAATATTGTAGTTAATTTTGTAGTTAGTTTTGTAGTTAATGTTGTAGTATTTTTTGTAGTTAATTTTGTAATTAATTTTGGAGTTAAGCTTGTAGTTAAGCTTGTAGTTAAGCTTGTAGTTAAGCTTGTAGTTAAGCTTGTAGCTAAGCTTGTAGTTAAGCTTGTAGTTAAGCTTGTAGTTAAGCTTGTAGTTAAGCTTGTAGTTAAGCTTGTAGTTAAGCTTGTAGTTAAGCTTGTAGTTAAGCTTGTAGTTAAGCTTGTAGTTAAGCTTGTAGTTAAGTTTGTAGTTAAGCTTGTAGTTAAACTTGTAGTTAGGCCTGTAGTTTGAGCTTGTAGTTAAGCTGTTAGTTTAGCTTGTAGTTGAGCTTGTAGTTAAGCTTGTAGTTAAGCTTGTACTTAAGCTTGTAGTTAAGCTTGTAGGTAAGCTTGTAGTTAAGCTTATAGTTAAGCTTGTAGTTAAGCTTGTTAGTTTGTAGTTAATTTTGCAGTTAGTTTTGTAGTAATTTTTGTAGTTAATTTTGTAGTTAGCTTTGTAGTAATTTTTGTATTTAATATTGCATTTATATTTGTAGTTAATTTTATAAACAATTTTATATTTACTTTTTTAGTTAATTTTGCAGTTATGTTTCAGTTAATTTTGTAGTTAATTTTGTAGTTAATTTTGTAGTTGGTTTTGTAGTTATTTCTGTAGAAAATATTGTAGTTAATTTTGTAGTTAGTTTTGTAGTTATTTTTGTAGAAAATATTGTAGTTTGGTTTGTGTTTAGTTTTGTAGTTAATTTTGTAGTTAATTTTGTAGTTAATGTTGTAGTATTTTTTGTAGTTAATTTTGTAATCAATTTTGGAGTTAAGCTTGTAGTTAAGCTTGTAGTTAAGCTTGTAGTTAAGCTTGTAGTTAAGCTTGTAGCTAAGCTTGTAGTTAAGCTTGTAGCTAAGCTTGTAGCTAAGCTTGTAGTTAAGCTTGTAGTTAAGCTTGTAGTTAAGCTTGTAGTTAAGCTTGTAGTTAAGCTTGTAGTTAAGCTTGTAGTTAAGCTTGTAGTTAAGCTTGTAGTTAAGCTTGTAGTTAAGCTTGTAGTTAAGCTTGTAGTTAAGCTTGTAGTTAAGCTTGTAGTTAAACTTGTAGTTAGGCCTGTAGTTTGAGCTTGTAGTTAAGCTTGTAGTTAAGCTGTTAGTTAAGCTTGTAGTTGAGCTTGTAGTTAAGCTTGTAGTTAAGCTTGTAGTTAAGCTTGTAGTTAAGCTTGTAGTTAAGCTTGTAGTTAAGCTTGTAGTTAAGCTTGTAGGTAAGCTTGTAGTTAAGCTGTTAGTTTAGCTTGTAGTTGAGCTTGTAGTTAAGCTTGTAGTTAAGCTTGTACTTAAGCTTGTAGTTAAGCTTCTAGTTAAGCTTGTAGTTAAGCTTGTAGTTAAGCTTGTAGTTAAGCTTGTAGTTAAGCTTGTAGTTAAGCTTGTAGTTAAGCTCGTAGTTAGGTTCGTAATCAAGCCTGTAGTTACGCTTGTAGTTAAGCTTGTAGTCAAGCTTGTAGTTAAGCTTGTAGTTAAGCTTGTAGTTAAGCTTGTAGTTAAGCTTGTAGTTAAGCTTGTAGTTAAGCTTGTAGTTAAGCGTGTAGTTAAGCGTGTTTATAAGCTTGTATTTAAGCTTGTAGTTAAGCTTGTAATTAGGCTTGTAGTTAAGCTTGTAGATAAGCCTGTAGTTAAGCTTGTAGTTAAGCTTGTAGTTAAGCGTGTAATTAAGCGTGTTGTCAAGCTTGTAGTTAAGCTTGTAGATAAGCCTGTAGTTAAGCTTGCAGTTAAGCTTGTAGTTAAGCTTGTAGTTAAGCTTGTAGTTAAGCTTGTAGTTAAGCTTGTAGTTAAGCTTGTAGTTAGGCCTTTGGTCACGATTTTAGTTAAGCTAGTTGTTAAGCTTGTAGGTAAGCTTGTAAATACGCTTCTAGTTAAGCTAGTAGTTTCGCTTGTAGTAATTTTGTAGTTAATGTTGTAGTTATTTTTCTAGGTAATGTTGTAGTTAATTTTTTAGTTAGTTTTGTAGTAATTTTTGTAGTTAATTTTGTAGTTAGTTTTGTAGTTATTTTTTGTAGTTAATATTGCATTTATATTTGTAGTTAATTTAATAAACAATTTTATATTTACTTTTTTAGTTAATTTTGCAGTTATGTTTCAGTTAATTTTGTAGTTAATTTTGTAGTTAATATTGTAGTTAATGTTGTAGTATTTTTTGTAGTTAATTTTGTAATTAATTTTGTAGTTAAGCTTGTAGTTAAGCTTGTAGTTAAGCTTGTAGTTAGGCTTGTAGTTAAGCTTGTAGTTAAGCTTGTAGTTAAGCTTGTAGTTAAGCTTGTAGCTAAGCTTGTAGTTAAGCTTGTAGTTAAGCTTGTAGTTAAGCTTGTAGTTAAGCTTGTAGTTAAGCTTGTAGTTAAGCTTGTTGTTAAGCTTGTAGTTAAGCTTGTAGTTAAGCTTGTAGTTAAGCGTGTAGTTAAGCGTGTATATTAGCTTGTATTTAAGCTTGTATTTAAGCTTGTATTTAAGCTTGTAATTAGGCTTGTAGTTAAGCTAGTAGTTAAGCTTGTAGGTAAGCTTGTAAATACGCTTCTAGTTAAGCTAGTAGTTTCGCTTTTAGTAATTTTGTAGTTAATGTTCTAGTTATTTTTCTAGGTAATGTTGTAGTTAATTTTGCAGTTAGTTTTGTAGTAATTTTTGTAGTTAATTTTGTAGTTAGCTTTGTAGTAATTTTTGTAGTTAATATTGCATTTATATTTGTAGTTAATTTTATAAACAATTTTATATTTACTTTTTTAGTTAATTTTGCAGTTATGTTTCAGTTAATTTTGTAGTTAATTTTGTAACTAATTTTGTAGTTAGTTTTGTAGTTATTTTTGTAGAAAATATTGTTGTTAATTTTGTAGTTAGTTTTGTAGTTAATGTTGTAGTATTTTTTGTAGTTAATTTTGTAATTAATTTTGGAGTTACGCTTGTAGTTAAGCTTGTAGTTAAGCTTGTAGTTAAGCTTGTAGCTAAGCTTGTAGTTAAGCTTGTAGTTAAGCTTGTAGTTAAGCTTGTAGTTAAGCTTGTAGTTAAGCTTGTAGTTAAGCTTGTAGTTAAGCTTGTAGTTAAGCTTGTAGTTAAGCTTGTAGTTAAGTTTGTAGTTAAGCTTGTAGTTAAACTTGTAGTTAGGCCTGTAGTTTGAGCTTGTAGTTAAGCTGTTAGTTTAGCTTGTAGTTGAGCTTGTAGTTAAGCTTGTAGTTAAGCTTGTACTTAAGCTTGTAGTTAAGCTTGTAGTTAAGCTTGTAGTTAAGCTTGTAGTTAAGCTTGTAGTTAAGCTTGTAGTTAAGCTTGTAGTTAAGCTTGTAGTTAAGCTTGTAGTTAAGCGTGTAGTTAAGCGTGTTTATAAGCTTGTATTTAAGCTTGTAGTTAAGCTTGTAATTAGGCTTGTAGTTAAGCTTGTAGATAAGCCTGTAGTTAAGCTTGTAGTTAAGCTTGTAGTTAAGCGTGTAATTAAGCGTGTTGTCAAGCTTGTAGTTAAGCTTGTAGATAAGCCTGTAGTTAAGCTTGCAGTTAAGCTTGTAGTTAAGCTTGTAGTTAAGCTTGTAGTTAAGCTTGTAGTTAAGCTTGTAGTTAAGCTTGTAGTTAGGCCTTTGGTCACGATTTTAGTTAAGCTAGTTGTTAAGCTTGTAGGTAAGCTTGTAAATACGCTTCTAGTTAAGCTAGTAGTTTCGCTTGTAGTAATTTTGTAGTTAATGTTGTAGTTATTTTTCTAGGTAATGTTGTAGTTAATTTTTTAGTTAGTTTTGTAGTAATTTTTGTAGTTAATTTTGTAGTTAGTTTTGTAGTTATTTTTTGTAGTTAATATTGCATTTATATTTGTAGTTAATTTAATAAACAATTTTATATTTACTTTTTTAGTTAATTTTGCAGTTATGTTTCAGTTAATTTTGTAGTTAATTTTGTAGTTAATATTGTAGTTAATGTTGTAGTATTTTTTGTAGTTAATTTTGTAATTAATTTTGTAGTTAAGCTTGTAGTTAAGCTTGTAGTTAAGCTTGTAGTTAGGCTTGTAGTTAAGCTTGTAGTTAAGCTTGTAGTTAAGCTTGTAGTTAAGCTTGTAGCTAAGCTTGTAGTTAAGCTTGTAGTTAAGCTTGTAGTTAAGCTTGTAGTTAAGCTTGTAGTTAAGCTTGTAGTTAAGCTTGTTGTTAAGCTTGTAGTTAAGCTTGTAGTTAAGCTTGTAGTTAAGCTTGTAGTTAAGCGTGTATATTAGCTTGTATTTAAGCTTGTATTTAAGCTTGTATTTAAGCTTGTAATTAGGCTTGTAGTTAAGCTAGTAGTTAAGCTTGTAGGTAAGCTTGTAAATACGCTTCTAGTTAAGCTAGTAGTTTCGCTTTTAGTAATTTTGTAGTTAATGTTCTAGTTATTTTTCTAGGTAATGTTGTAGTTAATTTTGCAGTTAGTTTTGTAGTAATTTTTGTAGTTAATTTTGTAGTTAGCTTTGTAGTAATTTTTGTAGTTAATATTGCATTTATATTTGTAGTTAATTTTATAAACAATTTTATATTTACTTTTTTAGTTAATTTTGCAGTTATGTTTCAGTTAATTTTGTAGTTAATTTTGTAACTAATTTTGTAGTTAGTTTTGTAGTTATTTTTGTAGAAAATATTGTTGTTAATTTTGTAGTTAGTTTTGTAGTTAATGTTGTAGTATTTTTTGTAGTTAATTTTGTAATTAATTTTGGAGTTACGCTTGTAGTTAAGCTTGTAGTTAAGCTTGTAGTTAAGCTTGTAGCTAAGCTTGTAGTTAAGCTTGTAGTTAAGCTTGTAGTTAAGCTTGTAGTTAAGCTTGTAGTTAAGCTTGTAGTTAAGCTTGTAGTTAAGCTTGTAGTTAAGCTTGTAGTTAAGCTTGTAGTTAAGTTTGTAGTTAAGCTTGTAGTTAAACTTGTAGTTAGGCCTGTAGTTTGAGCTTGTAGTTAAGCTGTTAGTTTAGCTTGTAGTTGAGCTTGTAGTTAAGCTTGTAGTTAAGCTTGTACTTAAGCTTGTAGTTAAGCTTCTAGTTAAGCTTGTAGTCAAGCTTGTAGTCAAGCTTGTAGTTAAGCTTGTAGTTAAGCTTGTAGTTAAGCTTGTTAGTTTGTAGTTAATTTTGCAGTTAGTTTTGTAGTAATTTTTGTAGTTAATTTTGTAGTTAGCTTTGTAGTAATTTTTGTATTTAATATTGCATTTATATTTGTAGTTAATTTTATAAACAATTTTATATTTACTTTTTTAGTTAATTTTGCAGTTATGTTTCAGTTAATTTTGTAGTTAATTTTGTAGTTAATTTTGTAGTTAATGTTGTAGTATTTTTTGTAGTTAATTTTGTAATTAATTTTGTAGTTAAGCTTGTAGTTAAGCTTGTAGTTAAGCTTGTAGTTAGGCTTGTAGTTAAGCTTGTAGTTAAGCTTGTAGTTAAGCTTGTAGTTAAGCTTGTAGCTAAGCTTGTAGTTAAGCTTGTAGTTAAGCTTGTAGTTAAGCTTGTAGTTAAGCTTGTAGTTAAGCTTGTAGTTAAGCTTGTTGTTAAGCTTGTAGTTAAGCTTGTAGTTAAGCTTGTAGTTAAGCGTGTAGTTAAGCGTGTATATTAGCTTGTATTTAAGCTTGTATTTAAGCTTGTATTTAAGCTTGTAGTTAAGCTTGTAGCTAAGCTTGTAGCTAAGCTTGTAGTTAAGCTTGTAGTTAAGCTTGTAGTTAAGCTTGTAGTTAAGCTTGTAGTTAAGCTTGTAGGTAAGCTTGTAGTTAAGCTTGTAGTTAAGCTTGTAGTTAAGCTTGTAGTTAAGCTTGTAGTTAAGCTTGTAGTTAAGCTTGTAGTTAAGCTTGTAGTTAAGCTTGTAGTTAAGCTTGTAGTTAAACTTGTAGTTAGGCCTGTAGTTTGAGCTTGTAGTTAAGCTTGTAGTTAAGCTGTTAGTTAAGCTTGTAGTTGAGCTTGTAGTTAAGCTTGTAGTTAAGCTTGTAGTTAAGCTTGTAGTTAAGCTTGTAGTTAAGCTTGTAGTTAAGCTTGTAGTTAAGCTTGTAGTTAAGCTTGTAGTTAAGCTTGTAGTTAAGCTTGTAGTTAAGCTTGTAGGTAAGCTTGTAGTTAAGCTGTTAGTTTAGCTTGTAGTTGAGCTTGTAGTTAAGCTTGTAGTTAAGCTTGTACTTAAGCTTGTAGTTAAGCTTCTAGTTAAGCTTGTAGTTAAGCTTGTAGTTAAGCTTGTAGTTAAGCTTGTAGTTAAGCTTGTAGTTAAGCTTGTAGTTAAGCTTGTAGTTAAGCTCGTAGTTAGGTTCGTAATCAAGCCTGTAGTTACGCTTGTAGTTAAGCTTGTAATTAGGCTTGTAGTTAAGCTTGTAGATAAGCCTGTAGTTAAGCTTGTAGTTAAGCTTGTAGTTAAGCGTGTAATTAAGCGTGTTGTCAAGCTTGTAGTTAAACTTGTAGATAAGCCTGTAGTTAAGCTTGTAGTTAAGCTTGTAGTTAAGCTTGTAGTTAAGCTTGTAGTTAAGCTTGTAGTTAAGCTTGTAGTTAGGCCTTTGGTCACGATTGTAGTTAAGCTAGTTGTTAAGCTTGTAGGTAAGCTTGTAAATACGCTTCTAGTTAAGCTAGTAGTTTCGCTTGTAGTATATTTGTAGTTAATGTTGTAGTTATTTTTCTAGGTAATGTTGTAGTTAATTTTTTAGTTAGTTTTGTAGTAATTTTTGTAGTTAATTTTGTAGTTAGTTTTGTAATTATTTTTTGTAGTTAATATTGCATTTATATTTGTAGTTAATTTAATAAACAATTTTATATTTACTTTTTTAGTTAATTTTGCAGTTATGTTTCAGTTAATTTTGTAGTTAATTTTGTAGTTAATATTGTAGTTAATGTTGTAGTATTTTTTGTAGTTAATTTTGTAATTAATTTTGTAGTTAAGCTTGTAGTTAAGCTTGTAGTTAAGCTTGTAGTTAGGCTTGTAGTTAAGCTTGTAGTTAAGCTTGTAGTTAAGCTTGTAGTTAAGCTTGTAGCTAAGCTTGTATTTAAGCTTGTAGTTAAGCTTGTAGTTAAGCTTGTAGTTAAGCTTGTAGTTAAGCTTGTTGTTAAGCTTGTTGTTAAGCTTGTAGTTAAGCTTGTAGTTAAGCTTGTAGTTAAGCGTGTAGTTAAGCGTGTATATTAGCTTGTATTTAAGCTTGTATTTAAGCTTGTATTTAAGCTTGTAATTAGGCTTGTAGTTAAGCTAGTAGTTAAGCTTGTAGGTAAGCTTGTAAATACGCTTCTAGTTAAGCTAGTAGTTTCGCTTTTAGTAATTTTGTAGTTAATGTTCTAGTTATTTTTCTAGGTAATGTTGTAGTTAATTTTGCAGTTAGTTTTGTAGTAATTTTTGTAGTTAATTTTGTAGTTAGCTTTGTAGTAATTTTTGTAGTTAATATTGCATTTATATTTGTAGTTAATTTTATAAACAATTTTATATTTACTTTTTTAGTTAATTTTGCAGTTATGTTTCAGTTAATTTTGTAGTTAATTTTGTAACTAATTTTGTAGTTAGTTTTGTAGTTATTTTTGTAGAAAATATTGTTGTTAATTTTGTAGTTAGTTTTGTAGTTAATGTTGTAGTATTTTTTGTAGTTAATTTTGTAATTAATTTTGGAGTTACGCTTGTAGTTAAGCTTGTAGTTAAGCTTGTAGTTAAGCTTGTAGCTAAGCTTGTAGTTAAGCTTGTAGTTAAGCTTGTAGTTAAGCTTGTAGTTAAGCTTGTAGTTAAGCTTGTAGTTAAGCTTGTAGTTAAGCTTGTAGTTAAGCTTGTAGTTAAGCTTGTAGTTAAGTTTGTAGTTAAGCTTGTAGTTAAACTTGTAGTTAGGCCTGTAGTTTGAGCTTGTAGTTAAGCTGTTAGTTTAGCTTGTAGTTGAGCTTGTAGTTAAGCTTGTAGTTAAGCTTGTACTTAAGCTTGTAGTTAAGCTTCTAGTTAAGCTTGTAGTCAAGCTTGTAGTCAAGCTTGTAGTTAAGCTTGTAGTTAAGCTTGTAGTTAAGCTTGTTAGTTTGTAGTTAATTTTGCAGTTAGTTTTGTAGTAATTTTTGTAGTTAATTTTGTAGTTAGCTTTGTAGTAATTTTTGTATTTAATATTGCATTTATATTTGTAGTTAATTTTATAAACAATTTTATATTTACTTTTTTAGTTAATTTTGCAGTTATGTTTCAGTTAATTTTGTAGTTAATTTTGTAGTTAATTTTGTAGTTAATGTTGTAGTATTTTTTGTAGTTAATTTTGTAATTAATTTTGTAGTTAAGCTTGTAGTTAAGCTTGTAGTTAAGCTTGTAGTTAGGCTTGTAGTTAAGCTTGTAGTTAAGCTTGTAGTTAAGCTTGTAGTTAAGCTTGTAGCTAAGCTTGTAGTTAAGCTTGTAGTTAAGCTTGTAGTTAAGCTTGTAGTTAAGCTTGTAGTTAAGCTTGTAGTTAAGCTTGTTGTTAAGCTTGTAGTTAAGCTTGTAGTTAAGCTTGTAGTTAAGCGTGTAGTTAAGCGTGTATATTAGCTTGTATTTAAGCTTGTATTTAAGCTTGTATTTAAGCTTGTAGTTAAGCTTGTAGGTAAGCTTGTAGTTAAGCTGTTAGTTTAGCTTGTAGTTGAGCTTGTAGTTAAGCTTGTAGTTAAGCTTGTACTTAAGCTTGTAGTTAAGCTTCTAGTTAAGCTTGTAGTTAAGCTTGTAGTTAAGCTTGTAGTTAAGCTTGTAGTTAAGCTTGTAGTTAAGCTTGTAGTTAAGCTTGTAGTTAAGCTCGTAGTTAGGTTCGTAATCAAGCCTGTAGTTACGCTTGTAGTTAAGCTTGTAATTAGGCTTGTAGTTAAGCTTGTAGATAAGCCTGTAGTTAAGCTTGTAGTTAAGCTTGTAGTTAAGCGTGTAATTAAGCGTGTTGTCAAGCTTGTAGTTAAACTTGTAGATAAGCCTGTAGTTAAGCTTGTAGTTAAGCTTGTAGTTAAGCTTGTAGTTAAGCTTGTAGTTAAGCTTGTAGTTAAGCTTGTAGTTAGGCCTTTGGTCACGATTGTAGTTAAGCTAGTTGTTAAGCTTGTAGGTAAGCTTGTAAATACGCTTCTAGTTAAGCTAGTAGTTTCGCTTGTAGTATATTTGTAGTTAATGTTGTAGTTATTTTTCTAGGTAATGTTGTAGTTAATTTTTTAGTTAGTTTTGTAGTAATTTTTGTAGTTAATTTTGTAGTTAGTTTTGTAATTATTTTTTGTAGTTAATATTGCATTTATATTTGTAGTTAATTTAATAAACAATTTTATATTTACTTTTTTAGTTAATTTTGCAGTTATGTTTCAGTTAATTTTGTAGTTAATTTTGTAGTTAATATTGTAGTTAATGTTGTAGTATTTTTTGTAGTTAATTTTGTAATTAATTTTGTAGTTAAGCTTGTAGTTAAGCTTGTAGTTAAGCTTGTAGTTAGGCTTGTAGTTAAGCTTGTAGTTAAGCTTGTAGTTAAGCTTGTAGTTAAGCTTGTAGCTAAGCTTGTATTTAAGCTTGTAGTTAAGCTTGTAGTTAAGCTTGTAGTTAAGCTTGTAGTTAAGCTTGTTGTTAAGCTTGTTGTTAAGCTTGTAGTTAAGCTTGTAGTTAAGCTTGTAGTTAAGCGTGTAGTTAAGCGTGTATATTAGCTTGTATTTAAGCTTGTATTTAAGCTTGTATTTAAGCTTGTAATTAGGCTTGTAGTTAAGCTAGTAGTTAAGCTTGTAGGTAAGCTTGTAAATACGCTTCTAGTTAAGCTAGTAGTTTCGCTTTTAGTAATTTTGTAGTTAATGTTCTAGTTATTTTTCTAGGTAATGTTGTAGTTAATTTTGCAGTTAGTTTTGTAGTAATTTTTGTAGTTAATTTTGTAGTTAGCTTTGTAGTAATTTTTGTAGTTAATATTGCATTTATATTTGTAGTTAATTTTATAAACAATTTTATATTTACTTTTTTAGTTAATTTTGCAGTTATGTTTCAGTTAATTTTGTAGTTAATTTTGTAGTTAATTTTGTAGTTAGTTTTGTAGTTATTTTTGTAGAAAATATTGTAGTTAATTTTGTAGTTAGTTTTGTAGTTATTTTTGTAGAAAATATTGTAGTTTGGTTTGTGTTTAGTTTTGTAGTTAATTTTGAACTTAATTTTGTAGTTAATTTTGTAGTTAATGTTGTAGTATTTTTTGTAGTTAATTTTGTAATTAATTTTGGAGTTAAGCTTGTAGTTAAGCTTGTAGTTAAGCTTGTAGTTAAGCTTGTAGTTAAGCTTGTAGCTAAGCTTGTAGTTAAGCTTGTAGCTAAGCTTGTAGTTAAGCTTGTAGTTAAGCTTGTAGCTAAGCTTGTAGTTAAGCTTGCAGTTAAGCTTGTAGTTAAGCTTGTAGTTAATCTTGTAGTTAAGCTTGCAGTTAAGCTTGCAGTTAAGCTTGTAGTTAAGCTTGTAGTTAAGCTTGTAGTTAAGCTTGTAGTTAAGTTTGTAGTTAAGCTTGTAGTTAAACTTGTAGTTAAGCTTGTAGTTAAGCTTTTACTTAAGCTTGTAGTTAAGCTTCTAGTTAAGCTTGTAGTCAAGCTTGTAGTCAAGCTTGTAGTTAAGCTTGTAGTTAAGCTTGTAGTTAAGCTTGTTAGTTTGTAGTTAATTTTGCAGTTAGTTTTGTAGTAATTTTTGTAGTTAATTTTGTAGTTAGCTTTGTAGTAATTTTTGTATTTAATATTGCATTTATATTTGTAGTTAATTTTATAAACAATTTTATATTTACTTTTTTGTTAATTTTGCAGTTATGTTTCAGTTAATTTTGTAGTTAATTTTGTAGTTAATTTTGTAGTTAGTTTTGTAGTTATTTCTGTAGAAAATATTGTAGTTAATTTTGTAGTTAGTTTTGTAGTTATTTTTGTAGAAAATATTGTAGTTTGGTTTGTGTTTAGTTTTGTAGTTAATTTTGTAGTTAATTTTGTAGTTAATGTTGTAGTATTTTTTGTAGTTAATTTTGTAATCAATTTTGGAGTTAAGCTTGTAGTTAAGCTTGTAGTTAAGCTTGTAGTTAAGCTTGTAGTTAAGCTTGTAGCTAAGCTTGTAGTTAAGCTTGTAGCTAAGCTTGTAGTTAAGCTTGTAGTTAAGCTTGTAGTTAAGCTTGTAGTTAAGCTTGTAGTTAAGCTTGTAGTTAAGCTTGTAGTTAAGCTTGTAGTTAAGCTTGTAGTTAAGCTTGTAGTTAAGCTTGTAGTTAAGCTTGTAGTTAAGCTTGTAGTTAAGCTTGTAGTTAAGCTTGTAGTTAAGCTTGTAGTTAAGCTTGTAGTTAAGCTTGTAGTTAAGCTTGTAGTTAAGCTTGTAGTTAAACTTGTAGTTAGGCCTGTAGTTTGAGCTTGTAGTTAAGCTTGTAGTTAAGCTTGTAGTTGAGCTTGTAGTTAAGCTTGTAGTTAAGCTTGTAGTTAAGCTTGTAGTTAAGCTTGTAGTTAAGCTTGTAGTTAAGCTTGCAGGTAAGCTTGTAGTTAAGCTGTTAGTTTAGCTTGTAGTTGAGCTTGTAGTTAAGCTTGTAGTTAAGCTTGTACTTAAGCTTGTAGTTAAGCTTCTAGTTAAGCTTGTAGTTAAGCTCCTAGTTAAGCTTGTAGTTAAGCTTGTAGTTAAGCTTGTAGTTAAGCTTGTAGTTAAGCTCGTAGTTAGGTTCGTAATCAAGCCTGTAGTTACGCTTGTAGTTAAGCTTGTAGTCAAGCTTGTAGTTAAGCTTGTAGTTAAGCTTGTAGTTAAGCTTGTAGTTAAGCTTGTAGTTAAGCTTGTAGTTAAGCGTGTAGTTAAGCGTGTTTATAAGCTTGTATTTAAGCTTGTAGTTAAGCTTGTAATTAGGCTTTTAGTTAAGCTTGTAGATAAGCCTGTAGTTAAGCTTGTAGTTAAGCTTGTAGTTAAGCGTGTAATTAAGCGTGTTGTCAAGCTTGTAGTTAAGCTTGTAGATAAGCCAGTAGTTAAGCTTGTAGTTAAGCTTGTAGTTAAGCTTGTAGTTAAGCTTGTAGTTAAGCTTGTAGTTAGGCCTTTGGTTACGATTGTAGTTAAGCTAGTAGTTAAGCTTGTAGGAAAGCTTGTAAATACGCTTCTAGTTAAGCTAGTAGTTTCGCTTGTAGTAATTTTGTAGTTAATGTTGTAGTTATTTTTCTAGGTAATGTTGTAGTTAATTTTTTAGTTAGTTTTGTAGTAATTTTTGTAGTTAATTTTGTAGTTAGTTTTGTAGTTATTTTTTGTAGTTAATATTGCATTTATATTTGTAGTTAATTTAATAAACAATTTTATATTTACTTTTTTAGTTAATTTTGCAGTTATGTTTCAGTTAATTTTGTAGTTAATATTGTAGTTAATGTTGTAGTATTTTTTGTAGTTAATTTTGTAATTAATTTTGTAGTTAAGCTTGTAGTTAAGCTTGTAGTTAAGCTTGTAGTTAGGCTTGTAGTTAAGCTTGTAGTTAAGCTTGTAGTTAAGCTTGTAGTTAAGCTTGTAGCTAAGCTTGTAGTTAAGCTTGTAGATAAGCCTGTAGTTAAGCTTTTAGTTAAGCTTGTAGTTAAGCGTGTAGTTAAGCGTGTTGTCAAGCTTGTTGTTAAGCTTGTAGATAAGCCTGTAGTTAAGCTTGTAGTTAAGCTTGTAGTTAAGCTTGTAGTTAAGCTTGTAGTTAAGCTTGTAGTTAAGCTTGTAGTTAAGCTTGTAGTTAAGCCTGATGTTAAGCTTGTAGGTAAGCTTGTAGTTAAGCAGTTAGTTTAGCTTGTAGTTGAGCTTGTAGTTAACCTTGTAGTTAAGCTTGTACTTAAGCTTGTAGTTAAGCTTGTAGTTAAGCTTGTAGTTAAGCTTGTAGTTAAGCTTGTAGTTAAGCTTGTAGTCAAGCTTGTAGTCAAGCTTGTAGTTAAGCTTGTAGTTAAGCTTGTAGTTAAGCTTGTAGTTAAGCTTGTAGTTAAGCTTGTAGTTAAGCTTGTAGTTAAGCTTGTAGTTAAACTTGTAGTTAGGCCTGTAGTTTGAGCTTGTAGTTAAGCTGTTAGTTTAGCTTGTAGTTGAGCTTGTAGTTAAGCTTATAGTTAAGCTTGTACTTAAGCTTGTAGTTAAGCTTCTAGTTAAGCTTGTAGTCAAGCTTGTAGTCAAGCTTGTAGTTAAGCTTGTAGTTAAGCTTGTTAGTTTGTAGTTAATTTTGCAGTTAGTTTTGTAGTAATTTTTGTAGTTAAGCTTGTAGTTAAGCTTGTAGTTAAGCGTGTAGTTAAGCGTGTTTATAAGCTTGTATTTTAGCTTGTAGTTAAGCTTGTAATTAGGCTTGTAGTTAAGCTTGTAGATAAGCCTGTAGTTAAGCTTGTAGTTAAGCTTGTAGTTAAGCGTGTAATTAAGCTTGTAGTTAAGCTTGTAGTTAAGCGTGTAATTAAGCGTGTTGTCAAGCTTGTAGATAAGCTTGTAGATAAGCCTGTAGTTAAGCTTGTAGTTAAGCTTGTAGTTAAGCTTGTAGTTAAGCTTGTAGTTAAGCTTGTAGTTAAGCTTGTAGTTAAGCCTTTAGTTACGATTGTAGTTAAGCTAGTAGTTAAGCTTGTAGGTAAGCTTGTAAATACGCTTCTAGTTAAGCTAGTAGTTTCGCTTGTAGTAATTTTGTAGTTAATGTTGTAGTTATTTTTCTAGGTAATGTTGTAGTTAATTTTTTAGTTAGTTTTGTAGTAATTTTTGTAGTTAATTTTGTAGTTAGTTTTGTAGTTATTTTTTGTAGTTAATATCGCATTTATATTTGTAGTTAATTTTATAAACAATTTTATATTTACTTTTTTAGTTAATTTTGCAGTTATGTTTCAGTTGATTTTGTAGTTAATTTTGTAGTTAATATTGTAGTTAATGTTGTAGTATTTTTTGTAGTTAATTTTGTAATTAATTTTGTAGTTAAGCTTGTAGTTAAGCTTGTAGTTAAGCTTGTAGTTAGGCTTGTAGTTAAGCTTGTAGTTAAGCTTGTAGTTAAGCTTGTAGTTAAGCTTGTAGCTAAGCTTGTAGTTAAGCTTGTAGTTAAGCTTGTAGTTAAGCTTGTAGTTAAGCTTGTAGTTAAGCTTGTAGTTAAGCTTGTTGTTAAGCTTGTAGTTAAGCTTGTAGTTAAGCTTGTAGTTAAGCGTGTAGTTAAGCGTGTATATTAGCTTGTATTTAAGCTTGTATTTAAGCTTGTATTTAAGCTTGTAATTAGGCTTGTAGTTAAGCTTGTAGATAAGCCTGTAGTTAAGCTTTTAGTTAAGCTTGTAGTTAAGCGTGTAAATAAGCGTGTTGTCAAGCTTGTTGTTAAGCTTGTAGATAAGCCTGTAGTTAAGCTTGTAGTTAAGCTTGTAGTTAAGCTTGTAGTTAAGCTTGTAGTTAAGCCTGATGTTAAGCTTGTAGGTAAGCTTGTAGTTAAGCTGTTAGTTTAGCTTGTAAATGAGCTTGTAGTTAAGCTTGTAGTTAAGCCTGCAGTTAAGCTTGTAGGTAAGCTTGTAGTTAAGCTTGTAGTTAAGCTTGTAGTTAAGCTTGTAGTTAAGCTTGTAGTTAAGCTTGTAGTTAAGCTTGTAGTTAAGCTTGTAGTTAAGCTTGTAGTTAAGCTTGTAGTTAAGCTTGTAGTTAAGCTTGTAGTTAAGCTTGTAGATCAGCTTGTAGTTAAGCTTGTAGTTAAGCTTGTAGATCAGCTTGTAGATCAGCTTGTAGTTAAGCTTGTAGTTAAGCTTGTAGTTAAGCTTGCAGTTAAGCTTGTAGTTAAGCCTGTAGTAAGCTTGTAGTTAAGCTTGTAGTTAAGCTAGTAGTTAAGCTTGTAGGTAAGCTTGTAAATACGCTTCTAGTTAAGCTAGTAGTTTCGCTTTTAGTAATTTTGTAGTTAATGTTGTAGTTATTTTTCTAGGTAATGTTGTAGTTAATTTTGCAGTTAGTTTTGTAGTAATTTTTGTAGTTAATTTTGTAGTTAGCTTTGTAGTAATTTTTGTAGTTAATATTGCATTTATATTTGTAGTTAATTTTATAAACAATTTTGTATTTACTTTTTTAGTTAATTTTGCAGTTATGTTTCAGTTAATTTTGTAGTTAATTTTGTAGTTAATTTTGTAGTTAGTTTTGTAGTTATTTTTGTAGAAAATATTGTAGTTAATTTTGTAGTTAGTTTTGTAGTTATTTTTGTAGAAAATATTGTAGTTTGGTTTTTGTTTAGTTTTGTAGTTAATTTTGTAGTTAATTTTGTAGTTAATGTTGTAGTATTTTTTGTAGTTAATTTTGTAATTAATTTTGGAGTTAAGCTTGTAGTTTAACTTGTAGTTAAGCTTGTAGTTAAGCGTGTAGTTAAGCTTGTAGTTAAGCTTGTAGTTAAGCTTGTAGTTAAGCTTGTAGTTAAGCGTGTAGTTAAGCTTGTAGTTAAGCTTGTAGTTAAGCTTGTAGTTAAGCTTGTAGTTAAGCTTGTAGTTAAGCTTGTGGTTAAGCTTGTAGTTAAGCTTGTAGTTAAGCTTGTAGTTAAGCTTGTAGTTAAGCTTGTAGTTAAGCTTGTAGTTAAGCTTGTAGTTAAGCTTGACTATAAGCTTGTTGTTAAGCTTGTAGTTAAGCTTGTAGTTAAGCTTGTAGTTAAGCTTGTAGTTAAGCGTGTAGTTAAGCGTGTATATAAGCTTGTAGTTAAGCGTGTAGTTAAGCGTGTATATAAGCTTGTAGTTCAGCTTGTAGCTAAGCTTGTAGTTAAGCTTGTAGTTAAGCTTGTAGTTAAGCTTGTAGTTAAGCTTGTAGTCAAGCTTGTAGTTAAGCTTGTAGTTAAGCTTGTAGTTAAGCTTGTTAGTTTGTAGTTAATTTTGCAGTTAGTTTTGTAGTAATTTTTGTAGTTAAGCTTGTAGTTAAGCTTGTAGTTAAGCATGTAGTTAAGCGTGTTTATAAGCTTGTATATAAGCTTGTAGTTAAGCTTGTAATTAGGCTTGTAGTTAAACTTGTAGATAAGCCTGTAGTTAAGCTTGTAGTTAAGCTTGTAGTTAAGCGTGTAATTAAGCGTGTTGTCAAGCTTGTAGTTAAGCTTGTAGATAAGCCTGTAGTTAAGCTTGTAGTTAAGCTTGTAGTTAAGCTTGTAGTTAAGCTTGTAGTTAAGCTTGTAGTTAAGCTTGTAGTTAAGCTTGTAGTTAAGCTTGTAGTTAAGCTTGTAGTTAAGCTTGTAGTTAAGCTTGTAGTTAAGCTTGTAGTTAAGCTTGTAGTTAAACTTGTAGTTAGGCCTGTAGTTTGAGCTTGTAGTTAAGCTGTTAGTTTAGCTTGTAGTTGAGCTTGTAGTTAAGCTTATAGTTAAGCTTGTACTTAAGCTTGTAGTTAAGCTTCTAGTTAAGCTTGTAGTCAAGCTTGTAGTCAAGCTTGTAGTTAAGCTTGTAGTTAAGCTTGTTAGTTTGTAGTTAATTTTGCAGTTAGTTTTGTAGTAATTTTTGTAGTTAAGCTTGTAGTTAAGCTTGTAGTTAAGCGTGTAGTTAAGCGTGTTTATAAGCTTGTATTTTAGCTTGTAGTTAAGCTTGTAATTAGGCTTGTAGTTAAGCTTGTAGATAAGCCTGTAGTTAAGCTTGTAGTTAAGCTTGTAGTTAAGCGTGTAATTAAGCTTGTAGTTAAGCTTGTAGTTAAGCGTGTAATTAAGCGTGTTGTCAAGCTTGTAGATAAGCTTGTAGATAAGCCTGTAGTTAAGCTTGTAGTTAAGCTTGTAGTTAAGCTTGTAGTTAAGCTTGTAGTTAAGCTTGTAGTTAAGCTTGTAGTTAAGCCTTTAGTTACGATTGTAGTTAAGCTAGTAGTTAAGCTTGTAGGTAAGCTTGTAAATACGCTTCTAGTTAAGCTAGTAGTTTCGCTTGTAGTAATTTTGTAGTTAATGTTGTAGTTATTTTTCTAGGTAATGTTGTAGTTAATTTTTTAGTTAGTTTTGTAGTAATTTTTGTAGTTAATTTTGTAGTTAGTTTTGTAGTTATTTTTTGTAGTTAATATCGCATTTATATTTGTAGTTAATTTTATAAACAATTTTATATTTACTTTTTTAGTTAATTTTGCAGTTATGTTTCAGTTGATTTTGTAGTTAATTTTGTAGTTAATATTGTAGTTAATGTTGTAGTATTTTTTGTAGTTAATTTTGTAATTAATTTTGTAGTTAAGCTTGTAGTTAAGCTTGTAGTTAAGCTTGTAGTTAGGCTTGTAGTTAAGCTTGTAGTTAAGCTTGTAGTTAAGCTTGTAGTTAAGCTTGTAGCTAAGCTTGTAGTTAAGCTTGTAGTTAAGCTTGTAGTTAAGCTTGTAGTTAAGCTTGTAGTTAAGCTTGTAGTTAAGCTTGTTGTTAAGCTTGTAGTTAAGCTTGTAGTTAAGCTTGTAGTTAAGCGTGTAGTTAAGCGTGTATATTAGCTTGTATTTAAGCTTGTATTTAAGCTTGTATTTAAGCTTGTAATTAGGCTTGTAGTTAAGCTTGTAGATAAGCCTGTAGTTAAGCTTTTAGTTAAGCTTGTAGTTAAG
Organism: Allacma fusca; assembly: GCA_947179485.1. Lineage (NCBI taxonomy): Eukaryota > Metazoa > Arthropoda > Collembola > Symphypleona > Sminthuridae > Allacma > Allacma fusca. The sequence continues at coordinate 58,425,987 of OX359246.1, read as the reverse complement.
CGTGTAAATAAGCGTGTTGTCAAGCTTGTTGTTAAGCTTGTAGATAAGCCTGTAGTTAAGCTTGTAGTTAAGCTTGTAGTTAAGCTTGTAGTTAAGCTTGTAGTTAAGCCTGATGTTAAGCTTGTAGGTAAGCTTGTAGTTAAGCTGTTAGTTTAGCTTGTAAATGAGCTTGTAGTTAAGCTTGTAGTTAAGCCTGCAGTTAAGCTTGTAGGTAAGCTTGTAGTTAAGCTTGTAGTTAAGCTTGTAGTTAAGCTTGTAGTTAAGCTTGTAGTTAAGCTTGTAGTTAAGCTTGTAGTTAAGCTTGTAGTTAAGCTTGTAGTTAAGCTTGTAGTTAAGCTTGTAGTTAAGCTTGTAGTTAAGCTTGTAGATCAGCTTGTAGTTAAGCTTGTAGTTAAGCTTGTAGATCAGCTTGTAGATCAGCTTGTAGTTAAGCTTGTAGTTAAGCTTGTAGTTAAGCTTGCAGTTAAGCTTGTAGTTAAGCCTGTAGTAAGCTTGTAGTTAAGCTTGTAGTTAAGCTAGTAGTTAAGCTTGTAGGTAAGCTTGTAAATACGCTTCTAGTTAAGCTAGTAGTTTCGCTTTTAGTAATTTTGTAGTTAATGTTGTAGTTATTTTTCTAGGTAATGTTGTAGTTAATTTTGCAGTTAGTTTTGTAGTAATTTTTGTAGTTAATTTTGTAGTTAGCTTTGTAGTAATTTTTGTAGTTAATATTGCATTTATATTTGTAGTTAATTTTATAAACAATTTTGTATTTACTTTTTTAGTTAATTTTGCAGTTATGTTTCAGTTAATTTTGTAGTTAATTTTGTAGTTAATTTTGTAGTTAGTTTTGTAGTTATTTTTGTAGAAAATATTGTAGTTAATTTTGTAGTTAGTTTTGTAGTTATTTTTGTAGAAAATATTGTAGTTTGGTTTTTGTTTAGTTTTGTAGTTAATTTTGTAGTTAATTTTGTAGTTAATGTTGTAGTATTTTTTGTAGTTAATTTTGTAATTAATTTTGGAGTTAAGCTTGTAGTTTAACTTGTAGTTAAGCTTGTAGTTAAGCGTGTAGTTAAGCTTGTAGTTAAGCTTGTAGTTAAGCTTGTAGTTAAGCTTGTAGTTAAGCGTGTAGTTAAGCTTGTAGTTAAGCTTGTAGTTAAGCTTGTAGTTAAGCTTGTAGTTAAGCTTGTAGTTAAGCTTGTGGTTAAGCTTGTAGTTAAGCTTGTAGTTAAGCTTGTAGTTAAGCTTGTAGTTAAGCTTGTAGTTAAGCTTGTAGTTAAGCTTGTAGTTAAGCTTGACTATAAGCTTGTTGTTAAGCTTGTAGTTAAGCTTGTAGTTAAGCTTGTAGTTAAGCTTGTAGTTAAGCGTGTAGTTAAGCGTGTATATAAGCTTGTAGTTAAGCGTGTAGTTAAGCGTGTATATAAGCTTGTAGTTCAGCTTGTAGCTAAGCTTGTAGTTAAGCTTGTAGTTAAGCTTGTAGTTAAGCTTGTAGTTAAGCTTGTAGTCAAGCTTGTAGTTAAGCTTGTAGTTAAGCTTGTAGTTAAGCTTGTTAGTTTGTAGTTAATTTTGCAGTTAGTTTTGTAGTAATTTTTGTAGTTAAGCTTGTAGTTAAGCTTGTAGTTAAGCATGTAGTTAAGCGTGTTTATAAGCTTGTATATAAGCTTGTAGTTAAGCTTGTAATTAGGCTTGTAGTTAAACTTGTAGATAAGCCTGTAGTTAAGCTTGTAGTTAAGCTTGTAGTTAAGCGTGTAATTAAGCGTGTTGTCAAGCTTGTAGTTAAGCTTGTAGATAAGCCTGTAGTTAAGCTTGTAGTTAAGCTTGTAGTTAAGCTTGTAGTTAAGCTTGTAGTTAAGCTTGTAGTTAAGCTTGTAGTTAAGCCTTTAGTTACGATTGTAGATAAGCTAGTAGTTAAGCTTGTAGGTAAGCTTGTAAATACGCTTCTAGTTAAGCTAGTAGTTTCGCTTGTAGTAGTTTTGTAGTTAATGTTGTAGTTATTTTTCTAGGTAATGTTGTAGTTAATTTTTTAGTTAGTTTTGTAGTAATTTTTGTAGTTAATTTTGTAGTTAGTTTTGTAGTTATTTTTTGTAGTTAATATTGCATTTATATTTGTAGTTAATATTGCATTTATATTTGTAGTTAATTTTATAAACAATTTTATATTTACTTTTTTAGTTAATTTTGCAGTTATGTTTCAGTTGATTTTGTAGTTAATTTTGTAGTTAATATTGTAGTTAATGTTGTAGTATTTTTTGTAGTTAATTTTGTAATTAATTTTGTAGTTAAGCTTGTAGTTAAGCTTGTAGTTAAGCTTGTAGTTAGGCTTGTAGTTAAGCTTGTAAGTAAGCTTGTAGTTAAGCTTGTAGTTAAGCTTGTAGCTAAGCTTGTAGTTAAGCTTGTAGTTAAGCTTGTAGTTAAGCTTGTAGTTAAGCTTGTAGTTAAGCTTGTAGTTAAGCTTGTTGTTAAGCTTGTAGTTAAGCTTGTAGTTAAGCTTGTAGTTAAGCTTGTAGTTAAGCTTGTAGTTAAGCGTGTAGTTAAGCGTGTATATTAGCTTGTATTTAAGCTTGTATTTAAGCTTGTATTTAAGCTTGTAATTAGGCTTGTAGTTAAGCTTGTAGATAAGCCTGTAGTTAAGCGTGTTGTCAAGCTTGTTGTTAAGCTTGTAGATAAGCCTGTAGTTAAGCTTGTAGTTAAGCTTGTAGTTAAGCTTGTAGTTAAGCTTGTAGTTAAGCTTGTAGTTAAGCCTGATGTTAAGCTTGTAGGTAAGCTTGTAGTTAAGCTGTTAGTTTAGCTTGTAGTTGAGCTTGTAGTTAACCTTGTAGTTAAGCTTGTAGGTAAGCTTGTAAATACGCTTCTAGTTAAGCTAGTAGTTTCGCTTTTAGTAATTTTGTAGTTAATGTTGTAGTTATTTTTCTAGGTAATGTTGTAGTTAATTTTGCAGTTAGTTTTGTAGTAATTTTTGTAGTTAATTTTGTAGTTAGCTTTGTAGTAATTTTTGTAGTTAATATTGCATTTATATTTGTAGTTAATTTTATAAACAATTTTGTATTTACTTTTTTAGTTAATTTTGCAGTTATGTTTCAGTTAATTTTGTAGTTAATTTTGTAGTTAATTTTCTAGTTAATTTTGTAGTTAGTTTTGTAGTTATTTTTGTAGAAAATATTGTAGTTAATTTTGTAGGTAGTTTTGTAGTTATTTTTGTAGAAAATATTGTAGTTTGGTTTTTGTTTAGTTTTGTAGTTAATTTTGTAGTTAATTTTGTAGTTAATGTTGTAGTATTTTTTGTAGTTAATTTTGTAATTAATTTTGGAGTTAAGCTTGTAGTTTAACTTGTAGTTAAGCTTGTAGTTAAGCGTGTAGTTAAGCTTGTAGTTAAGCTTGTAGTTAAGCTTGTAGTTAAGCTTATAGTTAACCTTGTAGTTAAGCGTGTAGTTAAGCTTGTAGTTAAGCTTGTAGTTAAGCTTGTAGTTAAGCTTGTAGTTAAGCTTGTAGTTAAGCTTGTAGTTAAGCTTGTAGTTAAGCTTGTAGTTAAGCTTGTAGTTAAGCTTGTAGTTAAGCTTGACTATAAGCTTGTTGTTAAGCTTGTAGTTAATCTTGTAGTTAAGCTTGTAGTTAAGCTTGTAGTTAAGCGTGTAGTTAAGCGTGTATATAAGCTTGTAGTTAAGCGTGTAGTTAAGCGTGTATATAAGCTTGTAGTTAAGCTTGTAGCTAAGCTTGTAGTTAAGCTTGTAGTTAAGCTTGTAGTTAAGCTTGTAGTTAAGCTTGTAGTTAAGCTTGTAGTTAAGCTTGTAGTTAAGCTTGTAGTTAAGCTTGTAGTTAAGCTTGTAGTTAAGCTTGTAGTTAAGCTTGTAGTTAAGCTTGTAGTTAAGCTTGTAGTTAAGCTTGTAGTTAAGCTTGTAGTTAAGCTTGTAGTTAAGCTTGTAGTTAAGCTTGTAGTTAAGCTTGTAGTTAAGCTTGTAGTTAAACTTGTAGTTAGGCCTGTAGTTTGAGCTTGTAGTTAAGCTGTTAGTTTAGCTTGTAGTTGAGCTTGTAGTTAAGCTTAGAGTTAAGCTTGTACTTAAGCTTAGAGTTAAGCTTGTACTTAAGCTTGTAGTTAAGCTTCTAGTTAAGCTTGTAGTCAAGCTTGTAGTCAAGCTTGTAGTTAAGCTTGTAGTTAAGCTTGTAGTTAAGCTTGTTAGTTTGTAGTTAATTTTGCAGTTAGTTTTGTAGTAATTTTTGTAGTTAAGCTTGTAGTTAAGCTTGTAGTTAAGCGTGTAGTTAAGCGTGTTTATAAGCTTGTATTTAAGCTTGTAGTTAAGCTTGTAATTAGGCTGGTAGTTAAGCTTGTAGATAAGCCTGTAGTTAAGCTTGTAGTTAAGCTTGTAGTTAAGCGTGTAATTAAGCGTGTTGTCAAGCTTGTAGTTAAGCTTGTAGATAAGCCTGTAGTTAAGCTTGTAGTTAAGCTTGTAGTTAAGCTTGTAGTTAAGCTTGTAGTTAAGCTTGTAGTTAAGCTTGTAGTTAAGCCTTTAGTTACGATTGTAGTTAAGCTAGTAGTTAAGCTTGTAGGTAAGCTTGTAAATACGCTTCTAGTTAAGCTAGTAGTTTCGCTTGTAGTAGTTTTGTAGTTAATGTTGTAGTTATTTTTCTAGGTAATGTTGTAGTTAATTTTTTAGTTAGTTTTGTACTAATTTTTGTAGTTAATTTTGTAGTTAGTTTTGGAGTTAAGCTTGTAGTTTAACTTGTAGTTAAGCTTGTAGTTAAGCGTGTAGTTAAGCTTGTAGTTAAGCTTGTAGTTAAGCTTGTAGTTAAGCTTATAGTTAACCTTGTAGTTAAGCGTGTAGTTAAGCTTGTAGTTTAGCTTGTAGTTAAGCTTGTAGTTAAGCTTGTAGTTAAGCTTGTAGTTAAGCTTGTAGTTAAGCTTGTAGTTAAGCTTGTAGTTAAGCTTGTAGTTAAGCTTGTAGTTAAGCTTGACTATAAGCTTGTTGTTAAGCTTGTAGTTAAGCTTGTAGTTAAGCTTGTAGTTAAGCTTGTAGTTAAGCGTGTAGTTAAGCGTGTATATAAGCTTGTAGTTAAGCGTGTAGTTAAGCGTGTATATAAGCTTGTAGTTAAGCTTGTAGCTAAGCTTGTAGTTAAGCTTGTAGTTAAGCTTGTAGTTAAGCTTGTAGTTAAGCTTGTAGTTAAGCTTGTAGTTAAGCTTGTAGTTAAGCTTGTAGTTAAGCTTGTAGTTAAGCTTGTAGTTAAGCTTGTAGTTAAGCTTGTAGTTAAGCTTGTAGTTAAGCTTGTAGTTAAGCTTGTAGTTAAGCTTGTAGTTAAGCTTATAGTTAACCTTGTAGTTAAGCGTGTAGTTAAGCTTGTAGTTAAGCTTGTAGTTAAGCTTGTAGTTAAGCTTGTAGTTAAGCTTGTAGTTAAGCTTGTAGTTAAGCTTGTAGTTAAGCTTGTAGTTAAGCTTGTAGTTAAGCTTGTTGTTAAGCTTGTAGTTAAGCTTGTAGTTAAGCTTGTAGTTAAGCTTGTAGTTAAGCGTGTAGTTAAGCGTGTATATTAGCTTGTATTTAAGCTTGTATTTAAGCTTGTATTTAAGCTTGTAATTAGGCTTGTAGTTAAGCTTGTAGATAAGCCTGTAGTTAAGCGTGTTGTCAAGCTTGTTGTTAAGCTTGTAGATAAGCCTGTAGTTAAGCTTGTAGTTAAGCTTGTAGTTAAGCTTGTAGTTAAGCTTGTAGTTAAGCTTGTAGTTAAGCCTGATGTTAAGCTTGTAGGTAAGCTTGTAGTTAAGCTGTTAGTTTAGCTTGTAGTTGAGCTTGTAGTTAACCTTGTAGTTAAGCTTGTAGGTAAGCTTGTAAATACGCTTCTAGTTAAGCTAGTAGTTTCGCTTTTAGTAATTTTGTAGTTAATGTTGTAGTTATTATTCTAGGTAATGTTGTAGTTAATTTTGCAGTTAGTTTTGTAGTAATTTTTGTAGTTAATTTTGTAGTTAGCTTTGTAGTAATTTTTGTAGTTAATATTGCATTTATATTTGTAGTTAATTTTATAAACAATTTTGTATTTACTTTTTTAGTTAATTTTGCAGTTATGTTTCAGTTAATTTTGTAGTTAATTTTGTAGTTAATTTTCTAGTTAATTTTGTAGTTAGTTTTGTAGTTATTTTTGTAGAAAATATTGTAGTTAATTTTGTAGGTAGTTTTGTAGTTATTTTTGTAGAAAATATTGTAGTTTGGTTTTTGTTTAGTTTTGTAGTTAATTTTGTAGTTAATTTTGTAGTTAATGTTGTAGTATTTTTTGTAGTTAATTTTGTAATTAATTTTGGAGTTAAGCTTGTAGTTTAACTTGTAGTTAAGCTTGTAGTTAAGCGTGTAGTTAAGCTTGTAGTTAAGCTTGTAGTTAAGCTTGTAGTTAAGCTTATAGTTAACCTTGTAGTTAAGCGTGTAGTTAAGCTTGTAGTTAAGCTTGTAGTTAAGCTTGTAGTTAAGCTTGTAGTTAAGCTTGTAGTTAAGCTTGTAGTTAAGCTTGTAGTTAAGCTTGTAGTTAAGCTTGTAGTTAAGCTTGTAGTTAAGCTTGACTATAAGCTTGTTGTTAAGCTTGTAGTTAAGCTTGTAGTTAAGCTTGTAGTTAAGCTTGTAGTTAAGCGTGTAGTTAAGCGTGTATATAAGCTTGTAGTTAAGCGTGTAGTTAAGCGTGTATATAAGCTTGTAGTTAAGCTTGTAGCTAAGCTTGTAGTTAAGCTTGTAGTTAAGCTTGTAGTTAAGCTTGTAGTTAAGCTTGTAGTTAAGCTTGTAGTTAAGCTTGTAGTTAAGCTTGTAGTTAAGCTTGTAGTTAAGCTTGTAGTTAAGCTTGTAGTTAAGCTTGTAGTTAAGCTTGTAGTTAAGCTTGTAGTTAAGCTTGTAGTTAAGCTTGTAGTTAAGCTTGTAGTTAAGCTTGTAGTTAAGCTTGTAGTTAAGCTTGTAGTTAAGCTTGTAGTTAAACTTGTAGTTAGGCCTGTAGTTTGAGCTTGTAGTTAAGCTGTTAGTTTAGCTTGTAGTTGAGCTTGTAGTTAAGCTTAGAGTTAAGCTTGTACTTAAGCTTAGAGTTAAGCTTGTACTTAAGCTTGTAGTTAAGCTTCTAGTTAAGCTTGTAGTCAAGCTTGTAGTCAAGCTTGTAGTTAAGCTTGTAGTTAAGCTTGTAGTTAAGCTTGTTAGTTTGTAGTTAATTTTGCAGTTAGTTTTGTAGTAATTTTTGTAGTTAAGCTTGTAGTTAAGCTTGTAGTTAAGCGTGTAGTTAAGCGTGTTTATAAGCTTGTATTTAAGCTTGTAGTTAAGCTTGTAATTAGGCTGGTAGTTAAGCTTGTAGATAAGCCTGTAGTTAAGCTTGTAGTTAAGCTTGTAGTTAAGCGTGTAATTAAGCGTGTTGTCAAGCTTGTAGTTAAGCTTGTAGATAAGCCTGTAGTTAAGCTTGTAGTTAAGCTTGTAGTTAAGCTTGTAGTTAAGCTTGTAGTTAAGCTTGTAGTTAAGCTTGTAGTTAAGCCTTTAGTTACGATTGTAGTTAAGCTAGTAGTTAAGCTTGTAGGTAAGCTTGTAAATACGCTTCTAGTTAAGCTAGTAGTTTCAATTGTAGTAGTTTTGTAGTTAATGTTGTAGTTATTTTTCTAGGTAATGTTGTAGTTAATTTTTTAGTTAGTTTTGTACTAATTTTTGTAGTTAATTTTGTAGTTAGTTTTGGAGTTAAGCTTGTAGTTTAACTTGTAGTTAAGCTTGTAGTTAAGCGTGTAGTTAAGCTTGTAGTTAAGCTTGTAGTTAAGCTTGTAGTTAAGCTTGTAGTTAAGCTTGTAGTTAAGCTTGTAGTTAAGCTTGTAGTTAAGCTTGTAGTTAAACTTGTAGTTAGGCCTGTAGTTTGAGCTTGTAGTTAAGCTGTTAGTTTAGCTTGTAGTTGAGCTTGTAGTTAAGCTTAGAGTTAAGCTTGTACTTAAGCTTAGAGTTAAGCTTGTACTTAAGCTTGTAGTTAAGCTTCTAGTTAAGCTTGTAGTCAAGCTTGTAGTCAAGCTTGTAGTTAAGCTTGTAGTTAAGCTTGTAGTTAAGCTTGTTAGTTTGTAGTTAATTTTGCAGTTAGTTTTGTAGTAATTTTTGTAGTTAAGCTTGTAGTTAAGCTTGTAGTTAAGCGTGTAGTTAAGCGTGTTTATAAGCTTGTATTTAAGCTTGTAGTTAAGCTTGTAATTAGGCTGGTAGTTAAGCTTGTAGATAAGCCTGTAGTTAAGCTTGTAGTTAAGCTTGTAGTTAAGCGTGTAATTAAGCGTGTTGTCAAGCTTGTAGTTAAGCTTGTAGATAAGCCTGTAGTTAAGCTTGTAGTTAAGCTTGTAGTTAAGCTTGTAGTTAAGCTTGTAGTTAAGCTTGTAGTTAAGCTTGTAGTTAAGCCTTTAGTTACGATTGTAGTTAAGCTAGTAGTTAAGCTTGTAGGTAAGCTTGTAAATACGCTTCTAGTTAAGCTAGTAGTTTCAATTGTAGTAGTTTTGTAGTTAATGTTGTAGTTATTTTTCTAGGTAATGTTGTAGTTAATTTTTTAGTTAGTTTTGTACTAATTTTTGTAGTTAATTTTGTAGTTAGTTTTGGAGTTAAGCTTGTAGTTTAACTTGTAGTTAAGCTTGTAGTTAAGCGTGTAGTTAAGCTTGTAGTTAAGCTTGTAGTTAAGCTTGTAGTTAAGCTTATAGTTAACCTTGTAGTTAAGCGTGTAGTTAAGCTTGTAGTTTAGCTTGTAGTTAAGCTTGTAGTTAAGCTTGTAGTTAAGCTTGTAGTTAAGCTTGTAGTTAAGCTTGTAGTTAAGCTTGTAGTTAAGCTTGTAGTTAAGCTTGTAGTTAAGCTTGTAGTTAAGCTTGACTATAAGCTTGTTGTTAAGCTTGTAGTTAAGCTTGTAGTTAAGCTTGTAGTTAAGCTTGTAGTTAAGCGTGTAGTTAAGCGTGTATATAAGCTTGTAGTTAAGCGTGTAGTTAAGCGTGTATATAAGCTTGTAGTTAAGCTTGTAGCTAAGCTTGTAGTTAAGCTTGTAGTTAAGCTTGTAGTTAAGCTTGTAGTTAAGCTTGTAGTTAAGCTTGTAGTTAAGCTTGTAGTTAAGCTTGTAGTTAAGCTTGTAGTTAAGCTTGTAGTTAAGCTTGTAGTTAAGCTTGTAGTTAAGCTTGTAGTTAAGCTTGTAGTTAAGCTTGTAGTTAAGCTTGTAGTTAAGCTTGTAGTTAAGCTTGTAGTTAAGCTTGTAGTTAAGCTTGTAGTTAAGCTTGTAGTTAAGCTTATAGTTAACCTTGTAGTTAAGCGTGTAGTTAAGCTTGTAGTTAAGCTTGTAGTTAAGCTTGTAGTTAAGCTTGTAGTTAAGCTTGTAGTTAAGCTTGTAGTTAAGCTTGTAGTTAAGCTTGTAGTTAAGCTTGTAGTTAAGCTTGTTGTTAAGCTTGTAGTTAAGCTTGTAGTTAAGCTTGTAGTTAAGCTTGTAGTTAAGCGTGTAGTTAAGCGTGTATATTAGCTTGTATTTAAGCTTGTATTTAAGCTTGTATTTAAGCTTGTAATTAGGCTTGTAGTTAAGCTTGTAGATAAGCCTGTAGTTAAGCGTGTTGTCAAGCTTGTTGTTAAGCTTGTAGATAAGCCTGTAGTTAAGCTTGTAGTTAAGCTTGTAGTTAAGCTTGTAGTTAAGCTTGTAGTTAAGCTTGTAGTTAAGCCTGATGTTAAGCTTGTAGGTAAGCTTGTAGTTAAGCTGTTAGTTTAGCTTGTAGTTGAGCTTGTAGTTAACCTTGTAGTTAAGCTTGTAGGTAAGCTTGTAAATACGCTTCTAGTTAAGCTAGTAGTTTCGCTTTTAGTAATTTTGTAGTTAATGTTGTAGTTATTTTTCTAGGTAATGTTGTAGTTAATTTTGCAGTTAGTTTTGTAGTAATTTTTGTAGTTAATTTTGTAGTTAGCTTTGTAGTAATTTTTGTAGTTAATATTGCATTTATATTTGTAGTTAATTTTATAAACAATTTTGTATTTACTTTTTTAGTTAATTTTGCAGTTATGTTTCAGTTAATTTTGTAGTTAATTTTGTAGTTAATTTTCTAGTTAATTTTGTAGTTAGTTTTGTAGTTATTTTTGTAGAAAATATTGTAGTTAATTTTGTAGGTAGTTTTGTAGTTATTTTTGTAGAAAATATTGTAGTTTGGTTTTTGTTTAGTTTTGTAGTTAATTTTGTAGTTAATTTTGTAGTTAATGTTGTAGTATTTTTTGTAGTTAATTTTGTAATTAATTTTGGAGTTAAGCTTGTAGTTTAACTTGTAGTTAAGCTTGTAGTTAAGCGTGTAGTTAAGCTTGTAGTTAAGCTTGTAGTTAAGCTTGTAGTTAAGCTTATAGTTAACCTTGTAGTTAAGCGTGTAGTTAAGCTTGTAGTTAAGCTTGTAGTTAAGCTTGTAGTTAAGCTTGTAGTTAAGCTTGTAGTTAAGCTTGTAGTTAAGCTTGTAGTTAAGCTTGTAGTTAAGCTTGTAGTTAAGCTTGTAGTTAAGCTTGTAGTTAAGCTTGACTATAAGCTTGTTGTTAAGCTTGTAGTTAAGCTTGTAGTTAAGCTTGTAGTTAAGCTTGTAGTTAAGCGTGTAGTTAAGCGTGTATATAAGCTTGTAGTTAAGCGTGTAGTTAAGCGTGTATATAAGCTTGTAGTTAAGCTTGTAGCTAAGCTTGTAGTTAAGCTTGTAGTTAAGCTTGTAGTTAAGCTTGTAGTTAAGCTTGTAGTTAAGCTTGTAGTTAAGCTTGTAGTTAAGCTTGTAGTTAAGCTTGTAGTTAAGCTTGTAGTTAAGCTTGTAGTTAAGCTTGTAGTTAAGCTTGTAGTTAAGCTTGTAGTTAAGCTTGTAGTTAAGCTTGTAGTTAAGCTTGTAGTTAAGCTTGTAGTTAAGCTTGTAGTTAAGCTTGTAGTTAAGCTTGTAGTTAAACTTGTAGTTAGGCCTGTAGTTTGAGCTTGTAGTTAAGCTGTTAGTTTAGCTTGTAGTTGAGCTTGTAGTTAAGCTTAGAGTTAAGCTTGTACTTAAGCTTAGAGTTAAGCTTGTACTTAAGCTTGTAGTTAAGCTTCTAGTTAAGCTTGTAGTCAAGCTTGTAGTCAAGCTTGTAGTTAAGCTTGTAGTTAAGCTTGTAGTTAAGCTTGTTAGTTTGTAGTTAATTTTGCAGTTAGTTTTGTAGTAATTTTTGTAGTTAAGCTTGTAGTTAAGCTTGTAGTTAAGCGTGTAGTTAAGCGTGTTTATAAGCTTGTATTTAAGCTTGTAGTTAAGCTTGTAATTAGGCTGGTAGTTAAGCTTGTAGATAAGCCTGTAGTTAAGCTTGTAGTTAAGCTTGTAGTTAAGCGTGTAATTAAGCGTGTTGTCAAGCTTGTAGTTAAGCTTGTAGATAAGCCTGTAGTTAAGCTTGTAGTTAAGCTTGTAGTTAAGCTTGTAGTTAAGCTTGTAGTTAAGCTTGTAGTTAAGCTTGTAGTTAAGCCTTTAGTTACGATTGTAGTTAAGCTAGTAGTTAAGCTTGTAGGTAAGCTTGTAAATACGCTTCTAGTTAAGCTAGTAGTTTCGCTTGTAGTAGTTTTGTAGTTAATGTTGTAGTTATTTTTCTAGGTAATGTTGTAGTTAATTTTTTAGTTAGTTTTGTACTAATTTTTGTAGTTAATTTTGTAGTTAGCTTTGGAGTTAAGCTTGTAGTTTAACTTGTAGTTAAGCTTGTAGTTAAGCGTGTAGTTAAGCTTGTAGTTAAGCTTGTAGTTAAGCTTGTAGTTAAGCTTATAGTTAACCTTGTAGTTAAGCGTGTAGTTAAGCTTGTAGTTTAGCTTGTAGTTAAGCTTGTAGTTAAGCTTGTAGTTAAGCTTGTAGTTAAGCTTGTAGTTAAGCTTGTAGTTAAGCTTGTAGTTAAGCTTGTAGTTAAGCTTGTAGTTAAGCTTGTAGTTAAGCTTGACTATAAGCTTGTTGTTAAGCTTGTAGTTAAGCTTGCAGTTAAGCTTGTAGTTAAGCTTGTAGTTAAGCGTGTAGTTAAGCGTGTATATAAGCTTGTAGTTAAGCGTGTAGTTAAGCGTGTATATAAGCTTGTAGTTAAGCTTGTAGCTAAGCTTGTAGTTAAGCTTGTAGTTAAGCTTGTAGTTAAGCTTGTAGTTAAGCTTGTAGTTAAGCTTGTAGTTAAGCTTGTAGTTAAGCTTGTAGTTAAGCTTGTAGTTAAGCTTGTAGTTAAGCTTGTAGTTAAGCTTGTAGTTAAGCTTGTAGTTAAGCTTGTAGTTAAGCTTGTAGTTAAGCTTGTAGTTAAGCTTGTAGTTAAGCTTGTAGTTAAGCTTGTAGTTAAGCTTGTAGTTAAGCTTGTAGTTAAACTTGTAGTTAGGCCTGTAGTTTGAGCTTGTAGTTAAGCTGTTAGTTTAGCTTGTAGTTGAGCTTGTAGTTAAGCTTAAAGTTAAGCTTGTACTTAAGCTTGTAGTTAAGCTTCTAGTTAAGCTTGTAGTCAAGCTTGTAGTCAAGCTTGTAGTTAAGCTTGTAGTTAAGCTTGTAGTTAAACTTGTTAGTTTGTAGTTAATTTTGCAGTTAGTTTTGTAGTAATTTTTGTAGTTAAGCTTGTAGTTAAGCTTGTAGTTAAGCGTGTAGTTAAGCGTGTTTATAAGCTTGTATTTAAGCTTGTAGTTAAGCTTGTAATTAGGCTGGTAGTTAAGCTTGTAGATAAGCCTGTAGTTAAGCTTGTAGTTAAGCTTGTAGTTAAGCGTGTAATTAAGCGTGTTGTCAAGCTTGTAGTTAAGCTTGTAGATAAGCCTGTAGTTAAGCTTGTAGTTAAGCTTGTAGTTAAGCTTGTAGTTAAGCTTGTAGTTAAGCTTGTAGTTAAGCTCTTAGTTAAGCTTGTAGTTAAGCTTGTAGTTAAGCTTGTAGTTAAGCCTTTAGTTACGATTGTAGTTAAGCTAGTAGTTAAGCTTGTAGGTAAGCTTGTAAATACGCTTCTAGTTAAGCTAGTAGTTTCGCTTGTAGTAGTTTTGTAGTTAATGTTGTAGTTATTTTTCTAGGTAATGTTGTAGTTAATTTTTTAGTTAGTTTTGTACTAATTTTTGTAGTTAATTTTGTAGTTAGTTTTGGAGTTAAGCTTGTAGTTTAACTTGTAGTTAAGCTTGTAGTTAAGCGTGTAGTTAAGCTTGTAGTTAAGCTTGTAGTTAAGCTTGTAGTTAAGCTTATAGTTAACCTTGTAGTTAAGCGTGTAGTTAAGCTTGTAGTTTAGCTTGTAGTTAAGCTTGTAGTTAAGCTTGTAGTTAAGCTTGTAGTTAAGCTTGTAGTTAAGCTTGTAGTTAAGCTTGTAGTTAAGCTTGTAGTTAAGCTTGTAGTTAAGCTTGTAGTTAAGCTTGACTATAAGCTTGTTGTTAAGCTTGTAGTTAAGCTTGTAGTTAAGCTTGTAGTTAAGCTTGTAGTTAAGCGTGTAGTTAAGCGTGTATATAAGCTTGTAGTTAAGCGTGTAGTTAAGCGTGTATATAAGCTTGTAGTTAAGCTTGTAGCTAAGCTTGTAGTTAAGCTTGTAGTTAAGCTTGTAGTTAAGCTTGTAGTTAAGCTTGTAGTTAAGCTTGTAGTTAAGCTTGTAGTTAAGCTTGTAGTTAAGCTTGTAGTTAAGCTTGTAGTTAAGCTTGTAGTTAAGCTTGTAGTTAAGCTTGTAGTTAAGCTTGTAGTTAAGCTTGTAGTTAAGCTTGTAGTTAAGCTTGTAGTTAAGCTTGTAGTTAAGCTTGTAGTTAAGCTTGTAGTTAAACTTGTAGTTAGGCCTGTAGTTTGAGCTTGTAGTTAAGCTGTTAGTTTAGCTTGTAGTTGAGCTTGTAGTTAAGCTTAGAGTTAAGCTTGTACTTAAGCTTGTAGTTAAGCTTCTAGTTAAGCTTGTAGTCAAGCTTGTAGTCAAGCTTGTAGTTAAGCTTGTAGTTAAGCTTGTAGTTAAGCTTGTTAGTTTGTAGTTAATTTTGCAGTTAGTTTTGTAGTAATTTTTGTAGTTAAGCTTGTAGTTAAGCTTGTAGTTAAGCGTGTAGTTAAGCGTGTTTATAAGCTTGTATTTAAGCTTGTAGTTAAGCTTGTAATTAGGCTGGTAGTTAAGCTTGTAGATAAGCCTGTAGTTAAGCTTGTAGTTAAGCTTGTAGTTAAGCGTGTAATTAAGCGTGTTGTCAAGCTTGTAGTTAAGCTTGTAGATAAGCCTGTAGTTAAGCTTGTAGTTAAGCTTGTAGTTAAGCTTGTAGTTAAGCTTGTAGTTAAGCTTGTAGTTAAGCTTGTAGTTAAGCCTTTAGTTACGATTGTAGTTAAGCTAGTAGTTAAGCTTGTAAATACGCTTCTAGTTAAGCTAGTAGTTTCGCTTGTAGTAGTTTTGTAGTTAATGTTGTAGTTATTTTTCTAGGTAATGTTGTAGTTAATTTTTTAGTTAGTTTTGTACTAATTTTTGTAGTTAATTTTGTAGTTAGTTTTGTAGTTATTTTTTGTAGTTAATATTGCATTTATATTTGTAGTTAATTTTATAAACAATTTTATATTTACTTTTTTAGTTAATTTTGCAGTTATGTTTCAGTTGATTTTGTAGTTAATTTTGTAGTTAATATTGTAGTTAATGTTGTAGTATTTTTTGTAGTTAATTTTGTAATTAATTTTGTAGTTAAGCTTGTAGTTAAGCTTGTAGTTAAGCTTGTAGTTAGGCTTGTAGTTAAGCTTGTAGCTAAGCTTGTAGTTAAGCTTGTAGTTAAGCTTGTAGTTAAGCTTGTAGTTAAGCTTGTAGTTAAGCTTGTAGTTAAGCTTGTAGTTAAGCTTGTTGTTAAGCTTGTAGTTAAGCTTGTAGTTAAGCTTGTAGTTAAGCTTGTAGTTAAGCGTGTAGTTAAGCGTGTATATTAGCTTGTATTTAAGCTTGTATTTAAGCTTGTATTTAAGCTTGTAATTAGGCTTGTAGTTAAGCTTGTAGATAAACCTGTAGTTAAGCTTTTAGTTATGCTTGTAGTTAAGCGTGTAGTTAAGCGTGTTGTCAAGCTTGTTGTTAAGCTTGTAGATAAGCCTGTAGTTAAGCTTGTAGTTAAGCTTGTAGTTAAGCTTGTAGTTAAGCTTGTAGTTAAGCTTGTAGTTAAGCCTGATGTTAAGCTTGTAGGTAAGCTTGTAGTTAAGCTGTTAGTTTAGCTTGTAGTTGAGCTTGTAGTTAACCTTGTAGTTAAGCTTGTACTTAAGCTTGTAGTTAAGCTTGTAGTTAAGCTTGTAGTTAAGCTTGTAGTTAAGCTTGTAGTTAAGCTTGTAGTCAAGCTTGTAGTCAAGCTTGTAGTTAAGCTTGTAGTTAAGCTTGTAGTTAAGCTTGTAGTTAAGCTTGTAGTTAAGCTTGTAGTTAAGCCTGCAGTTAAGCTTGTAGGTAAGCTTGTAGTTAAGCTTGTAGTTAAGCTTGTAGTTAAGCTTGTAGTTAAGCTTGTAGTTAAGCTAGTAGTTAAGCTTGTAGTTAAGCTTGTAGTTAAGCTTGTAGTTAAGCTTGTAGTTAAGCTTGTAGTTAAGCTTGTAGTTAAGCTTGTAGTTAAGCTTGTAGATCAGCTTGTAGTTAAGCTTGTAGTTAAGCTTGTAGTTAAGCTTGTAGATCAGCTTGTAGTTAAGCTTGTAGTTAAGCTTGTAGTTAAGCTTGCAGTTAAGCTTGTAGTTAAGCCTGTAGTAAGCTTGTAGTTAAGCTTGTAGTTAAGCTAGTAGTTAAGCTTGTAGGTAAGCTTGTAAATACGCTTCTAGTTAAGCTAGTAGTTTCGCTTTTAGTAATTTTGTAGTTAATGTTGTAGTTATTTTTCTAGGTAATGTTGTAGTTAATTTTGCAGTTAGTTTTGTAGTAATTTTTGTAGTTAATTTTGTAGTTAGCTTTGTAGTAATTTTTGTAGTTAATATTGCATTTATATTTGTAGTTAATTTTATAAACAATTTTGTATTTACTTTTTTTAGTTAATTTTGCAGTTATGTTTCAGTTAATTTTGTAGTTAATTTTGTAGTTAGTTTTGTAGTTATTTTTGTAGAAAATATTGTAGTTAATTTTGTAGTTAGTTTTGTAGTTAATTTTGTAGTTAATTTTGTAGTTAATGTTGTAGTATTTTTTGTAGTTAATTTTGTAATTAATTTTGGAGTTAAGCTTGTAGTTAAGCTTGTAGTTAAGCTTGTAGTTAAGCTTGTAGTTAAGCTTGTAGCTAAGCTTGTAGTTAAGCTTGTAGTTAAGCTTGTAGTTAAGCTTGTAGTTAAGCTTGTAGTTAAGCTTGTAGTTAAGCTTGTAGTTAAGCTTGTAGTTAAGCTTGTAGTTAAGCTTGTAGTTAAGCTTGTAGTTAAGCTTGTAGTTAAGCTTGTAGTTAAGCTTGTAGTTAAGCTTGTAGTTAAGCTTGTAGTTAAGCTTGTAGTTAAGCTTGTAGTTAAGCTTGTAGTTAAGCTTGTAGATCAGCTTGTAGTTAAGCTTGTAGTTAAGCTTGTAGATCAGCTTGTAGTTAAGCTTGTAGTTAAGCTTGTAGTTAAGCTTGCAGTTAAGCTTGTAGTTAAGCCTGTAGTAAGCTTGTAGTTAAGCTTATAGTTAAGCTAGTAGTTAAGCTTGTAGGTAAGCTTGTAAATACGCTTCTAGTTAAGCTAGTAGTTTCGCTTTTAGTAATTTTGTAGTTAATGTTGTAGTTATTTTTCTAGGTAATGTTGTAGTTAATTTTGCAGTTAGTTTTGTAGTAATTTTTGTAGTTAATTTTGTAGTTAGCTTTGTAGTAATTTTTGTAGTTAATATTGCATTTATATTTGTAGTTAATTTTATAAACAATTTTATATTTACTTTTTTAGTTAATTTTGCAGTTATGTTTCAGTTGATTTTGTAGTTAATTTTGTAGTTAATATTGTAGTTAATGTTGTAGTATTTTTTGTAGTTAATTTTGTAATTAATTTTGTAGTTAAGCTTGTAGTTAAGCTTGTAGTTAAGCTTGTAGTTAGGCTTGTAGTTAAGCTTGTAGTTAAGCTTGTAGTTAAGCTTGTAGTTAAGCTTGTAGCTAAGCTTGTAGTTAAGCTTGTAGTTAAGCTTGTAGTTAAGCTTGTAGTTAAGCTTGTAGTTAAGCTTGTTGTTAAGCTTGTAGTTAAGCTTGTAGTTAAGCTTGTAGTTAAGCTTGTAGTTAAGCGTGTAGTGAAGCGTTAATATTAGCTTGTATTTAAGCTTGTATTTAAGCTTGTATTTAAGCTTGTAATTAGGCTTGTAGTTAAGCTTGTAGATAAACCTGTAGTTAAGCTTTTAGTTAAGCTTGTAGTTAAGCGTGCAGTTAAGCGTGTTGTCAAGCTTGTTGTTAAGCTTGTAGATAAGCCTGTAGTTAAGCTTGTAGTTAAGCTTGTAGTTAAGCTTGTAGTTAAGCTTGTAGTTAAGCTTGTAGTTAAGCCTGATGTTAAGCTTGTAGGTAAGCTTGTAGTTAAGCTGTTAGTTTAGCTTGTAGTTGAGCTTGTAGTTAACCTTGTAGTTAAGCTTGTAGTTAAGCTTGTAGTTAAGCTTGTAGTTAAGCTTGTAGTTAAGCTTGTAGTTAAGCTTGTAGTTAAGCTTGTAGTCAAGCTTGTAGTCAAGCTTGTAGTTAAGCTTGTAGTTAAGCTTGTAGTTAAGCTTGTAGTTAAGCTTGTAGTTAAGCTTGTAGTTAAGCCTGCAGTTAAGCTTGTAGGTAAGCTTGTAGTTAAGCTTGTAGTTAAGCTTGTAGTTAAGCTTGTAGTTAAGCTTGTAGTTAAGCTAGTAGTTAAGCTTGTAGTTAAGCTTGTAGTTAAGCTTGTAGTTAAGCTTGTAGTTAAGCTTGTAGTTAAGCTTGTAGTTAAGCTTGTAGATCAGCTTGTAGTTAAGCTTGTAGTTAAGCTTGTAGTTAAGCTTGTAGATCAGCTTGTAGTTAAGCTTGTACTTAAGCTTGTAGTTAAGCTTGCAGTTAAGCTTGTAGTTAAGCCTGTAGTAAGCTTGTAGTTAAGCTTGTAGTTAAGCTAGTAGTTAAGCTTGTAGGTAAGCTTGTAAATACGCTTCTAGTTAAGCTAGTAGTTTCGCTTTTAGTAATTTTGTAGTTAATGTTGTAGTTATTTTTCTAGGTAATGTTGTAGTTAATTTTGCAGTTAGTTTTGTAGTAATTTTTGTAGTTAATTTTGTAGTTAGCTTTGTAGTAATTTTTGTAGTTAATATTGCATTTATATTTGTAGTTAATTTTATAAACAATTTTGTATTTACTTTTTTTAGTTAATTTTGCAGTTATGTTTCAGTTAATTTTGTAGTTAATTTTGTAGTTAGTTTTGTAGTTATTTTTGTAGAAAATATTGTAGTTAATTTTGTAGTTAGTTTTGTAGTTAATTTTGTAGTTAATTTTGTAGTTAATGTTGTAGTATTTTTTGTAGTTAATTTTGTAATTAATTTTGGAGTTAAGCTTGTAGTTAAGCTTGTAGTTAAGCTTGTAGTTAAGCTTGTAGTTAAGCTTGTAGTTAAGCTTGTAGTTAAGCTTGTAGCTAAGGTTGTAGTTAAGCTTGTAGTTAAGCTTGTAGTTAAGCTTGTAGTTAAGCTTGTAGTTAAGCTTGTAGTTAAGCTTGTAGTTAAGCTTGTAGTTAAGCTTGTAGTTAAGCTTGTAGTTAAGCTTGTAGTTAAGCTTGTAGTTAAGCTTGTAGTTAAGCTTGTAGTTAAGCTTGTAGTTAAGCTTGTAGATCAGCTTGTAGTTAAGCTTGTAGTTAAGCTTGTAGTTAAGCTTGTAGATCAGCTTGTAGTTAAGCTTGTAGTTAAGCTTGTAGTTAAGCTTGCAGTTAAGCTTGTAGTTAAGCCTGTAGTAAGCTTGTAGTTAAGCTTATAGTTAAGCTAGTAGTTAAGCTTGTAGGTAAGCTTGTAAATACGCTTCTAGTTAAGCTAGTAGTTTCGCTTTTAGTAATTTTGTAGTTAATGTTGTAGTTATTTTTCTAGGTAATGTTGTAGTTAATTTTGCAGTTAGTTTTGTAGTAATTTTTGTAGTTAATTTTGTAGTTAGCTTTGTAGTAATTTTTGTAGTTAATATTGCATTTATATTTGTAGTTAATTTTATAAACAATTTTATATTTACTTTTTTAGTTAATTTTGCAGTTATGTTTCAGTTAATTTTGTAGTTAATTTTGTAGTTCATTTGGTAGTAAGTTTTGTAGTTATTTTTGTAGAAAATATTGTAGTTAATTTTGTAGTTAGTTTTGTAGTTATTTTTGTAGAAAATATTGTAGTTTGGTTTGTGTTTAGTTTTGTAGTTAATTTTGTAGTTAATTTTGTAGTTAATGTTGTAGTATTTTTTGTAGTTAATTTTGTAATTAATTTTGGAGTTAAGCTTGTAGTTAAGCTTGTAGTTAAGCTTGTAGTTAAGCTTGTAGCTAAGCTTGTAGTTAAGCTTGTAGTTAAGCTTGTAGTTAAGCTTGTAGTTAAGCTTGTAGTTAAGCTTGTAGTTAAGCTTGTAGTTAAGCTTGTAGTTAAGCTTGTAGTTAAGCTTGTAGTTAAGCTTGTAGTTAAGCTTGTAGTTAAGCTTGTAGTTAAGCTTGTAGTTAAGCTTGTAGTTAAGCTTGTAGTTAAGCTTGTAGTTAAGCTTGTAGCTAAGCTTGTAGTTAAGCTTGTAGTTAAGCTTGTAGTTAAGCTTGTAGTTAAGCTTGTAGTTAAGCTTGTAGTTAAACTTGTAGTTAAGCTTGTAGTTAAGCTTGTAGTTAAGCATGTAGTTAAGCGTGTAGTTAAGCGTGTATATAAGCTTGTAGTTAAGCGTGTAGTTAAGCGTGTATATAAGCTTGTAGTCAAGCGTGTAGTTAAGCGTGTATATAAGCTTGTAGTTAAGTTTAAGTAGAAAATATTGTAGTCAGGTTTGTTGTTAGTTTTGTTGTTAATTTTGTAGTTAATGTAGTAGTATTTTTTGTAGTTAATGTAGTAGTATTTTTTGTAGTTAAGCTTGTAGTTAAGCTTGTAGTTAAGCTTGTAGTTAAGCTTGTAGTTAAGCTTGTAGTTAAGCTTGTAGTTAAGCTTGTAGATCAGCTTGTAGTTAAGCTTGTAGTTAAGCTTGTAGTTAAGCTTGTAGATCAGCTTGTAGTTAAGCTTGTAGTTAAGCTTGTAGTTAAGCTTGCAGTTAAGCTTGTAATTAAGCCTGTAGTGAGCTTGTAGTTAAGCTTGTAGTTAAGCTAGTAGTTAAGCTTGTAGGTAAGCTTGTAAATACGCTTCTAGTTAAGCTAGTAGTTTCGCTTTTAGTAATTTTGTAGTTAATGTTGTAGTTATTTTTCTAGGTAATGTTTTAGTTAATTTTGCAGTTAGTTTTGTAGTAATTTTTGTAGTTAATTTTGTAGTTAGCTTTGTAGTAATTTTTGTAGTTAATATTGCATTTATATTTGTAGTTAATTTTATAAACAATTTTATATTTACTTTTTTAGTTAATTTTGCAGTTATGTTTCAGTTAATTTTGTAGTTAATTTTGTAGTTAATATTGCATTTATATTTGTAGTTAATTTTATAAACAATTTTATATTTACTTTTTTAGTTAATTTTGCAGTTATGTTTCAGTTAATTTTGTAGTTAATTTTGTAGTTAATATTGCATTTATATTTGTAGTTAATTTTATAAACAATTTTATATTTACTTTTTTAGTTAATTTTGCAGTTATGTTTCAGTTAATTTTGTAGTTAATTTTGTAGTTAATTTTGTAGTTAGTTTTGTAGTTATTTTTGTAGAAAATATTGTAGTTAATTTTGTAGTTAGTTTTGTAGTTATTTTTGTAGAAAATATTGTAGTTTGGTTTGTGTTTAGTTTTGTAGTTAATTTTGTAGTTAATTTTGTAGTTAATGTTGTAGTATTTTTTGTAGTTAATTTTGTAATTAATTTTGGAGTTAAGCTTGTAGTTAAGCTTGTAGTTAAGCTTGTAGTTAAGCTTGTAGTTAAGCTTGTAGCTAAGCTTGTAGTTAAGCTTGTAGTTAAGCTTGTAGTTAAGCTTGTAGTTAAGCTTGTAGTTAAGCTTGTAGTTAAGCTTGTAGTTAAGCTTGTAGTTAAGCTTGTAGTTAAGCTTGTAGTTAAGCTTGTAGTTAAGCTTGTAGTTAAGCTTGTAGTTAAGCTTGTAGTTAAGCTTGAAGTTAAGCTTGTAGTTAAGCTTGTAGTTAAGCTTGTAGTTAAGCTTGTAGTTAAGCTTGTAGTTAAGCTTGTAGTTAAGCATGTAGTTAAGCGTGTAGTTAAGCGTGTATATAAGCTTGTAGTTAAGCGTGTAGTTAAGCGTGTATATAAGCTTGTAGTTAAGCGTGTAGTTAAGCGTGTATATAAGCTTGTAGTTAAGTTTAAGTAGAAAATATTGTAGTCAGGTTTGTTGTTAGTTTTGTTGTTAATTTTGTAGTTAATGTAGTAGTATTTTTTGTAGTTAATTTTGTAGTTAAGCTTGTAGTTAAGCTTGTAGTTAAGCTTGTAGTTAAGCTTGTAGTTAAGCCTGCAGTTAAGCTTGTAGTTAAGCTTGCAGTTAAGCTTGTAGTTGAGCGTGTTGTCAAGCTTGTAGTTAAGCTTGTAGATAAGCCTGTAGTTAAGCTTGTAGTTAAGCTTGTAGTTAAGCTTGTAGTTAAGCTTGTAGTTAAGCTTGTAGTTAAGCTTGTAGTTAGGCCTGTAGTTTGATCTTGTAGTTAAGCTATTAGTTAAGCTGTTAGTTAAGCTTGTAGTTGAGCTTGTAGTTAAGCTTGTAGTTAAGCTTGTAGTTAAGCTTGTAGTTAAGCTTGTAGTCAAGCTTGTAGTTGAGCTTGTAGTTAAGCTTGTAGTTAAGCTTGTAGTTAAGCTCGTAGTTAGGTTCGTAATCAAGCCTGTAGTTACGCTTGTAGTTAAGCTTGTAGTCAAGCTTGTAGTTAAGCTTGTAGTTAAGCTTGTAGTTAAGCTTGTAGTTAAGCTTGTATTTAAGCTTATATTTAAGCTTGTAGTTAAGCTTGATTATAAGCTTGTTGTTAAGCTTGTAGTTAAGCTTGTAGTTAAGCTTGTAGTTAAGCGTGTGGTTAAGCGTGTATAAAAGCTTGTATTGAAGCATGTATTTAAGCTTGTAGTTAAGCTTGCAATTGGGCTTGTAGTTAAGCTTGTATATAAGCCTGTAGTTAAGCTTGTAGTTAAGCTTGTAGTTAAGCGTGTAGTTAAGCGTGTTGTCAAGCTTGTAGTTAGCTTGTAGATAAGCCTGTAGTTAAGCTTGTAGTTAGGCTTGTAGTTAAGCTTGTAGTTAAGTTTGTAGTTAAGCTTGTAGTTAAGCTTGTAGTTAAGCTTGGAGTTAAGCTTGTAGTTAAGCCTGTAGTTAAGCTTGTAGTTAAGCTTGTAGTTAAGCTTGTAGTTAAGCTTGTAGATAAGCTTGTAGTTAAGCTTGTAGTTAAGCTTGTAGTTAAGCTTGTAGTTAAGCTTGTAGATAAGCTTGTAGTTAAGCTTGTAGTTAAGCTTGTAGTTAAGCTTGTAGTTAAGCTTGTAGTTAAGCTTGTAGTTAAGCATGTAGTTAAGCTTGTAGTTAAGCTTGTAGTTAGGCCTGTAGTTTGAGCTTGTAGTTAAGCTTGTAGTTAAGCTTGTAGTTAAGCTTGTAGTTAAGCTTGCAGTTAAGCTTGTAGTTAAGCTTGTAGTTAAGCTTGTACTTAAGCTTGTAGTTAAGCCTGCAGTTAAGCTTGTAGGTAAATTTGTAGTTAAGCTGTTAATTTAGCTTGTAGTTGAGCTTGTAGTCAAGCTTGTAGTTAAGCTTGTACTTAAGCTTGTAGTTAAGCTTCTGGTTAAGCTTGTAGTTAAGCTTCTAGTTAAGCTTGTAGTTAAGCTTCTAGTTAAGCTTGTAGTTAAGCTTGTAGTTAAGCTTGTAGTTAAGCTTGTAGTTAAGCTTGTAGTTAAGCTTGTAGTTAAGCTCGTAGTTAGGTTCGTATTCAAGCCTGTAGTTACGCTTGTAGTTAAGCTTGTAGTCAAGCTTGTATTTAAGCTTGTAGTTAAGCTTGTAGTTAAGCTTGTAGTTTAGCTTGTAGTTAAGCTTGTATTTAAGCTTATATTAAAGCTTGTAGTTAAGCTTGATTATAAGCTTGTTGTTAAGCTTGTATTTAAGCTTGTAGTTAAGCTTGTAGTTAAACGTGTATTTACGCGTGTATATAAGCTTGTATTTAAGCTTGTATTTAAGCTTGTAATTAGGCTTGTAGTTAAGCTTGTAGATAAGCCTGTAGTTAAGCTTGTAGTTAAGCTTGTAGTTAAGCGTGTAGTTAAGCGTGTTGTCAAGCTTGTAGTTAAGCTTGTAGATAAGCCTGTAGTTAAGCTTGTAGTTAAGCTTGTAGTTAAGCTTGTAGTTAAGCTTGTAGTTAAGCTTGTAGTTCAGCTTGTAGTTAGGCCTGTAGTTTGATCTTGTAGTTAAGCTATTAGTTAAGCTGTTAGTTAAGCTTGTAGTTGAGCTTGTAGTTAAGCTTGTAGTTAAATTTGTAGTTAAGCTTGTAGTTAAGCTTGTAGTGAAGCTTGTAGTTAAGCTTGTAGTTAAGCTTGTAGTTAAGCTTGTAGTTAAGCTCGTAGTTAGGTTCGTAATCAAGCCTGTAGTTACGCTTGTAGTTAAGCTTGTAGTCAAGCTTGTAGTTAAGCTTGTAGTTAAGCTTGTAGTTAAGCTTGTAGTTAAGCTTGTATTTAAGCTTATATTTAAGCTTGTAGTTAAGCTTGATTATAAGCTTGTTGTTAAGCTTGTAGTTAAGCTTGTAGTTAAGCTTGTAGTTAAGCGTGTAGTTAAGCGTGTATATAAGCTTGTATTTAAGCATGTATTTAAGCTTGTAGTTAAGCTTGCAATTAGGCTTGTAGTTAAGCTTGTAGATAAGCCTGTAGTTAAGCTTGTAGTTAAGCTTGTAGTTAAGCGTGTAGTTAAGCGTGTTGTCAAGCTTGTAGTTAGCTTGTAGATAAGCCTGTAGTTAAGCTTGTAGTTAAGCTTGTAGTTAAGTTTGTAGTTAAGCTTGTAGTTAAGCTTGTAGTTAAGCTTGGAGTTAAGCTTGTAGTTAAGCTTGTAGTTAAGCTTGTAGTTAAGCTTGTAGTTAAGCTTGTAGTTAAGCTTGTAGGTAAGCTTGTAGTTAAGCTTGTAGTTAAGCTTGTAGTTAAGCTTGTAGTTAAGCTTGTAGATAAGCTTGTAGTTAAGCTTGTAGTTTAGCTTGTAGTTAAGCTTGTAGTTAAGCTTGTAGTTAAGCTTGTAGTTAAGCATGTAGTTAAGCTTGTAGTTAAGCTTGTAGTTAGGCCTGTAGTTTGAGCTTGTAGTTAAGCTTGTAGTTAAGCTTGTAGTTAAGCTTGTAGTTAAGCTTGCAGTTAAGCTTGTAGTTAAGCTTGTAGTTAAGCTTGTACTTAAGCTTGTAGTTAAGCCTGCAGTTCAGCTTGTAGGTAAATTTGTAGTTAAGCTGTTAGTTTAGCTTGTAGTTAAGCTTGTACTTAAGCTTGTAGTTAAGCTTCTGGTTAAGCTTGTAGTTAAGCTTCTTGTTAAGCTTGTAGTTAAGCTTGTAGTTAAGCTCGTAGTTAGGTTCGTAATCAGGCCTGTAGTTACGCTTGTAGTTAAGCTTGTAGTCAAGCTTGTAGTTAAGCTTGTAGTTAAGCTTGTAGTTAAGCTTGTAGTTAAGCTTGTAGTTAAGCTTGTATTTAAGCTTAAATTTAAGCTTGTAGTTAAGCTTGATTATAAGCTTGTTGTTAAGCTTGTTGTTAAGCTTGTAGTTAAGCTTGTAGTTAAGCGTGTATTTAAGCGTGTATATAAGCTTGTATTTAAGCTTGTATTTAAGCTTGTATTTAAGCTTGTAATTAGGCTTGTAGTTAAGCTTGTAAATAAGCCTGTAGTTAAGCTTGTAGTTAAGCTTGTAGTTGAGCTTGTAGTTAAGCTTGTAGTTAAGCTTGTAGTTAAGCTTGTAGTTAGGCCTGTAGTTTGAGCTTGTAGTTAAGCTTGTAGTTAAGCTTGTAGTTAAGCTTGTAGTTAAGCTTGGAGTTTAGCTTGTAGTTAAGCTTGTAGTCAAGCTTGTAGTCAAGCTTGTAGTTAAGCTTGTAGTTAAGCTTGTAGTTAAGCTTGTAGTTAAGCTTGTATTTAAGCTTATATTTAAGCTTGTAGTTAAGCTTGATTATAAGCTTGTTGTTAAGCTTGTAGTTAAGCTTGTAGTTAAGCTTGTAGTTAAGCGTGTATTAAGCGTGTATATAAGCTTGTATTGAAGCATGTATTTAAGCTTGTAGTTAAGCTTGCAATTGGGCTTGTAGTTAAGCTTGTAGATAAGCCTGTAGTTAAGCTTGTAGTTAAGCTTGTAGTTAAGCGTGTAGTTAAGCGTGTTGTCAAGCTTGTAGTTAGCTTGTAGATAAGCCTGTAGTTAAGCTTGTAGTTAAGCTTGTAGTTAAGCTTGTAGTTAAGTTTGTAGTTAAGCTTGTAGTTAAGCTTGTAGTTAAGCTTGAAGTTAAGCTTGTAGTTAAGCCTGTAGTTAAGCTTGTAGTTAAGCTTGTAGTTAAGCTTGTAGTTAAGCTTGTAGATAAGCTTGTAGTTAAGCTTGTAGTTAAGCTTGTAGTTAAGCTTGTAGTTAAGCTTGTAGATAAGCTTGTAGTTAAGCTTGTAGTTAAGCTTGTAGTTAAGCTTGTAGTTAAGCTTGTAGTTAAGCTTGTAGTTAAGCATGTAGTTAAGCTTGTAGTTAAGCTTGTAGTTAGGCCTGTAGTTTGAGCTTGTAGTTAAGCTTGTAGTTAAGCTTGTAGTTAAGCTTGTAGTTAAGCTTGCAGTTAAGCTTGTAGTTAAGCTTGTAGTTAAGCTTGTACTTAAGCTTGTAGTTAAGCCTGCAGTTAAGCTTGTAGGTAAATTTGTAGTTAAGCTGTTAATTTAGCTTGTAGTTGAGCTTGTAGTCAAGCTTGTAGTTAAGCTTGTACTTAAGCTTGTAGTTAAGCTTCTGGTTAAGCTTGTAGTTAAGCTTCTAGTTAAGCTTGTAGTTAAGCTTCTAGTTAAGCTTGTAGTTAAGCTTGTAGTTAAGCTTGTAGTTAAGCTTGTAGTTAAGCTTGTAGTTAAGCTTGTAGTTAAGCTTGTAGTTAAGCTCGTAGTTAGGTTCGTATTCAAGCCTGTAGTTACGCTTGTAGTTAAGCTTGTAGTCAAGCTTGTATTTAAGCTTGTAGTTAAGCTTGTAGTTAAGCTTGTAGTTTAGCTTGTAGTTAAGCTTGTATTTAAGCTTATATTAAAGCTTGTAGTTAAGCTTGATTATAAGCTTGTTGTTAAGCTTGTATTTAAGCTTGTAGTTAAGCTTCTAGTTAAACGTGTATTTACGCGTGTATATAAGCTTGTATTTAGCTTGTATTTAAGCTTGTAATTAGGCTTGTAGTTAAGCTTGTAGATAAGCCTGTAGTTAAGCTTGTAGTTAAGCTTGTAGTTAAGCGTGTAGTTAAGCGTGTTGTCAAGCTTGTAGTTAAAGCTTGTAGATAAGCCTGTAGTTAAGCTTGTAGTTAAGCTTGTAGTTAAGCTTGTAGTTAAGCTTGTAGTTAAGCTTGTAGTTAAGCTTGTAGTTAGGCCTGTAGTTTGATCTTGTAGTTAAGCTATTAGTTAAGCTGTTAGTTAAGCTTGTAGTTGAGCTTGTAGTTAAGCTTGTAGTTAAGCTTGTAGTTAAGCTTGTTGTTAAGCTTGTAGTCAAGCTTGTAGTTAAGCTTGTAGTTAAGCTTGTAGTTAAGCTTGTAGTTAAGCTCGTAGTTAGGTTCGTAATCAAGCCTGTAGTTACGCTTGTAGTTAAGCTTGTAGTCAAGGTTGTAGTTAAGCTTGTAGTTAAGCTTGTAGTTAAGCTTGTAGTTAAGCTTGTATTTAAGCTTATATTTAAGCTTGTAGTTAAGCTTGATTATAAGCTTGTTGTTAAGCTTGTAGTTAAGCTTGTAGTTAAGCTTGTAGTTAAGCGTGTAGTTAAGCGTGTATATAAGCTTGTATTTAAGCATGTATTTAAGCTTGTAGTTAAGCTTGCAATTAGGCTTGTAGTTAAGCTTGTAGATAAGCCTGTAGTTAAGCTTGTAGTTAAGCTTGTAGTTAAGCGTGTAGTTAAGCGTGTTGTCAAGCTTGTAGTTAGCTTGTAGATAAGCCTGTAGTAGT